>PVIR01002226.1:0-45090 GCA_004026965.1 Petromus typicus
ATATATATATATATATATATATATATATTGTATATTATTAAAAGGAAAAATGGAGCCCAGTGTACTCTCGTGGGGCAAAATTCTTCTGGAGGAGCAGAAATATAGACACCTATATGTGAATATGGAGACTGGAGGACATCTGAAGAGGGAAAAACCTCAATATTGAAAAGATTGGTGAACCACATACAGGAAAGAGGGAGAACGAAGAGTTCAAGTGGGAAAGAAAAGAACAAGAAATTGATCTGCAAAGCCATGCAAATTGTTGGATAGGTGGAGAGCAGTAAACACATACAAAAGTAGTGCCTTCAAATTGCATTATGACATTAAATACATACAGGAAAAGAAAATATTAAAACAAATGCAGTTCCATTTGATGAATTCAAGATTATCAATAGACAGGATCCATTAGCTCAAGATACTGCAGCTGTAAAGGCTGCTTCACTGATTCCCTGTAATGCTGTCAAGTTAAGGAGACTAAGAAGTGATGGGGATTCGTCACTGGTTCACTTTGGTTTGCAGCCCTGGGGCCTTAGGACCTCTTAAGATAGAATTAACTGCTATTCTTTATAGGTAGTGTAAGGAACTTAGTGCTCTTCACACAATGCTTACTCTTTCTCAAAAAAGGAATTACAATATTACATATTTTTGTGCATTACAGCAGTGAAAGACATCAGTGCTTTATAGTTACTATTAAAAATGTAAAAATTATTGAAATTTCCCTCAATCCCTGGAGAAGAGCATCTGCCAACACTGATTTACTAAGTCTCCATTCTTATCCAGGGGCCATTTACTTTTCTAAAATCAGCAACATGTGAATAGTTCATACTCTTGGTTGTCTTGCATGAAATTATTTTGAAAAGAGATGAGTTAACATGTTCTATAACAAAGTTTAGATCGTTCTACAGAAAACTAACTCAAACCCTGGATATCACAAATAGCACAAGGACCTATGAGGTAGAATCAAACTGGCTTTTAACCTTAGCTTTCCACTGCTTTACAATGAGCTCTTAGCCTTCCCACAAGCATATTCTGGGCCTGCACATCAAGAGTGTTCATTTTGGTATCTACTCATCTCCTGAGATATTTAGAGAGTTATGTAATGGACTTCCACTTTGAGCTATTTAGAAAAACCAATGCTATGCAAATTTAAGGAAGTATTGTTTTAAAACCTTGTGCTTTACAACAAAGCTGTTTAGAAATTTGAGATTCTATGTTAGGTCAATTATGAACTGTTCTTTTTTAGTACATTATGAATACACATCATCATTGCATTCAACATTGAGTGTTTCTATCAAATATGGCATAGCATCTATGATGAAAGTGTTCCCTAACTATTTCTTCTTACTGTTTACTATACAGATACTTAGTAGCATGTAATATGAATTGCTTGCTCTTTCTCAAAAAAGGAATTACAAAATATCCTGGAAATATTTCTTTTAAAAATAAAACAATAAGGAAATAGATAATATAAATTTGCAAACACCAAAAATAGTTTTCATTGTTTTCCTCTTAAAATAGATTTTCTTCATGCTTCTGTATTAAAGATCTTACATTTTCTTGCTATTTCATTAAGATTTTCTTGAATTTCTATATAACACACCCAAGTCATCCTTTCCAAACCCCTTCTGCCAAGGTTATTTAAAATACTCCCCACGTGTTCTGTCTTGATCTCCTTTCCTTTCTTTATGACATTTACTGTTTTTTCAATTTTATCTATCCTTCAAACTTAAAAATAGATATCGAGAAAGAAAAAATATTATATTTATAATGCATATTATATAATATATGTTATACAATTTACAACTATAATATATTATATAATATATAACTATAATATATAATATAATATAATATATAATGGCTATATGTGAAGCTTTATATTCAAAGATAGGAAGAAATTTTGTACACATTTCAACTTTCTGATAATATCCAAAATTTTAATTTTCATGTGATTGCTTTTTCAAAATTTCAGCTCTTGTCTCACTTTGATGTGAAGCCCCCTGGTTTAAAGTCAATATAACTTGATGGCTAAAAAAAAAAAAGGAAGCAAAGCTTATGTATGTAAAGGATGGGTTGTAGAGATGGCAGAGGAATAGGAAAAAATGAGAATCAAGATATATCATGTATAGGTGAAAATTTTTTATGTTGAATGTGATCATAACATATATTGGTATTGGTATATCACAATATACCAGTAAAATCAATTAAAACATAGATTTACTAAAAACAACTGAAAAAAATCAGCACACCTCAAGAACATTTGTAGTAAAGAAGAAAGGGAATATGATAGATTTAATATCTTTCTACTTGTACTGCTTTGTCCATTGAATGATATCTCTTTAAATTTGTGTTCCAAGATGCTGGGAAAGAGTGGAAACAAATTAGGGATAGCAAAATTACAGGTTTTTCATGGATCCATTCTACTTCACCTAAAATCCATGCAGTTTTGAAAATTCCTCTGCTATGGATACCTATGAAAAAGACATAAAATTCAAAATAAGATCTTTATTATAGATGGCATATCTTTATTATAGATGGCAAATCTTTATTTTGTTTCATAAGAAAAAGTACGAATTTTTCAAAGGCTACTAATTACATACAATAATACATAAAAAATTATACTATGTCTGAGGCAAGGCTGACACATATGATGAATTGTTACAATGAACAGCATACTGACATTCGTCCTTCTCAAAAGATTCCCTTACAGCAGCCACACTCCTCCTATTCTTTCTACCTTCCCAGGAAGGTCAGAAGTCCACTTCTTGGAGTGTCTTTTGCTGTTTTGTCATGGCTGCTTCTATGTCCTGAAATGAGTAAAATTGTTAAGCACCCATGGTAATTTTGACTTCAGGGAAGAGCCAGAAATCACGTGGCACCAGGTCCAGAATAAAGTGAATGAGCCACACTAATGTTTTTACTAGCTGTCTCTGTGGATGACACTCAGCAGCACCATTGCCAGAGTTCTGGTCGTGTCTTGTGAGGATATGCATAAGAAAAGACAGTCAGAATAGCTACAGAAAGCGGAAAGGGTGATGAGTAATGTGCTAATATGAGGGAAATTATTTTTAAAGAGATTAATGACAGCATGTCTTTTAATGTTTTAAATATTTTTATTTAAACATTGACTATTTTGATTACTCCTTGTATATGCACATTAAAATCTACTTAGTGCACAATAGTTATATTTATTTTAAAATAATTTAAAGTTAAAAATTGTGTAACAGTAAAAAGAATAACAAGTAATAGTGTAGTCAGAAAAATACTAGTTATTGAATAAATTGCATCACTACTTAATGATAGTCATACAACACAAAAAGCATAAGGCCCAGATAGACTTAGAAGTAGTAGTTAAAGGAGAAATTGTACCAATTTCCTACAAGCTTCTCTAGAGCAGAAGAAATTATTTCTAACTTTCTATGTAGTCAGTATTAATCAAATATGAAAAATGATATAAACATAAGAGAAGAATAATGTACATGAAAATAAATGCAAAGGTCTTCAGAAATATTAACAAATGAAATCCAGAAAATTGTACACCAAAAGCAATGGAAATTTTTTGAAGCGTAAAGATTTGCTTCAACAGGCAAAAATCAATAAGTGTGATGCATAATAGTCAAAAACTAAAGAAGAAAAAGTGCAGGACCAATTCAACTGATTCTGAAAAAGCATTTGACAAAACCCAAAACTTACTTATGATTTAAAAAATATTTCATCAAATTAGAAATAGATCACAGTTTTGACTATCTGTGAACAAAGTTTTATTTCTTCCTTCCTATTCTTTGTACCTTTTATTTCTTTTCTTTGGCTAATTGCATTAGCAATACAAAAATATAAAAATACACCTTTTTTTGTTTAGAGTTCACATGATCACTTATGCATGGAAAATCTCTTGAAACTAAAAGTGATTATATTAAAGTAACAGGATAAAACATTAGTATACAAAAGTCAAATGGTTTCCCATACCTTAGAAAGAATCAATGAAATTTGAAACTTAAACTCAAGAGATTTTACCTTAACGTGTTTTTAAAATAAAATACTTAGTTGTAATGTGTAAGACTTCTATAAGGAAACCCAAAAAGAGAAAGCCAAGGGAGAGATAATCTTTAGTTCAAGAATAAGAAGATGCAGTATTTTCAGCATGTAGAATTTTTCCAAATTTATTTACTGAGTGAAAACTAATCTAATTTTAATTTCAGAAAATAATCTTGTGGATATCAAAAACTAACTCCAAAGTTTGTATGGGGAAGGAAAGAATCTGAAACAGCTGCATTCCATACAAAAGAAAACAGATTGAGGAACGGTCACTCTCCAAACTCAGCTTGACTGTACAGTTATTATTACTGTGACAGTGTGACACTGTTGAGATAATGGCACACAGAAATAGATTCATACCTACATATGCAGATGTGGGCTGCAAGCACATCTTTCTTTCCATCTCCACTTCTCAGGAGAAGCAGAGGGCTCACTGAATCTACTTCCATTTCAAACAACCCTCCCTTCCACACTACTCCACAGTAAAAAGAAACAATCCAGATTCTGATCCTCAATTTGAAATCTAGACAAGGCTTTCCTGATTTGAAGAATTTCTTGTAGTATGAAAGACCAGCCAAAACAAAGCAAATAAACATTAAAGGGAATGTGTGTGTATCAAAGACATCAAAAGAAAATGTAAAGGATAAAGAAAGTTCTACTTTTAGTGAATAAGGTAAAGATATATCCACAGAAAGAAATACATATGGTGAAAAGAATGATAGAATAATAGATGTCTCTTAAATCTTTTACGTATAATGACATACATTTGAAAACAATAACAGAAGTTTTGGAAGGTTAATTCAGTTTTGGAAGAAATATTATCTTGGCAAGGGACAAAAGACATAGCACTATGAATTATAAGAGAAAAGAGCAATACAGGAGGTTCAACATTTGAATGACAAATGCTCAAGGAAGGAAACACAGAAAATGCAGGAGAAGGAATTGAAAAGCATGATTGTCTTGAATAAAAGATACTAGTGAATGATTAGCATATGAAAAAATTAAGTCATATCTATATAAAAGTTAGAAGCCATATTACAAAGAGAAATTGTTATCCAGAGGTAGAAAAATGAATACACACACAAACAAATTTAAAAATCACTGATCTCATCAGTGGAAGCATTTAATTGTGAAAGAAGCAATGGCCTCATGTTCTGAGAGGAAATGGTTTTGAAGTTAAAGTTCTATAGACCATTAAACTATTAAGATATAAGGAGTATATGAAGATGTTTTCAGAAATACAATGCTTTAAAATAAAAGTTCAAGGGCCGGGGATTTGGCTCAGTGGTTCCGGCCCCTGTCTTGTAAGCACAAGGACCTGGGTTCAATCCCAGGTAACCACATACAATACTGGGTGTGGAGACTCATTCCCAGCAGCAATCAGAACCATATACCACAGTGCCGGGCATGGTGGCTCACTCCTGTAATCCCAGCACTCGGGAGGCAGAGGCAGGAGGATTGCTGTGATGTGAGTTGGAGGCTGAGCTCAGGGCCAGCCTGAACTACAAAGCGAGACCCTGTCTCAAAAAAAAAAAAAAAAAAAAAAAAAAAAAAGTTCAAGTTTATTTTTTCCTAGAAACTGAAATAAAATCAGGTAAAATCAGAAAGTCAAGCAAGATAGATGAGACAGTCAAGCAAGTTAAGGTCCAGGAAAAAGATGATACAACACAGGAGAAAGACAAAACCCTGTGATTATAGATGATAACAGACACACAAAGCAATCAGTCACATTCGGGGCAAGAAAGATAAATAAGTGCAGAAGGTGGTCCAGATGAAAAGCCCAATATGTGTAAATGTCTTGAAATCATACTACTAAGTAGTTAGCATTTATTTTATAGGAGTTAAGAAGCTTGATTGCCATAATTTGAAGTTGTGGGACATACAATGATGTTTCAGTCAAAGAGGGACTGCTTATGTGCTGATGGGCCCATCAGATTATATCACATAGTGACAGCACATACTTCAGTTTGTGGAAGTACATCCTAAGAGGTTCACACAATAAAAGTGCCTTAAGAAGTCCTTTTCAGAATAGTATCTTCTGCAGTAAGTGATGTGTGACCATGGACAGAAGGTAAGCTAATGTCAAAAAGTCTGTAATTAACTCCAAGGCAAAACTTTATATTTAGTAGGATCAGAAATATGGGGAATAGTAGTCATAAATATTTCCTAAAAAGAAACTAGGAATTTATTTTATAATATGGCAAACCTAGTTTGTCAGGAGAGCAAAACAGATTTATTATGAAAGTGGTATTAATAGGAATAAGTACTCAATATCTAAAAAGGTCACTACTTTAAAATTAATTTTTAATTCCAACCTGAAATTAATCCCATGAGAATTATTAAATGTTGAAACATACTTAAAGAAAGAGCTTAAAACTTGGGATTTTTTTTCCCTAAGGAGAAGAACTTGAGTTTTTGTAGAGTCAATAAAGTTTTTATTTTAAGGACAAGTCTCTTACCACTGTATATATAGAGTACCTGCTTACATAAGTGCTTTTAGTTAAAAAATACAAATTTCATTTCTTAAATTTATAGTGAATTTTTTGTTGTTGCTTTGGGGCTTTTTTGTTTGTTTGTTTTTAAATTTTTAATTTTTTTTTATTTTTTGAGACAGGGTCTCACTTTTGCAGTTTAGGCTGACCCTGAGCTCAGCCCTAAAGTCACAGCAATCCTCCTGCCTCTGTCTCCCAATTGCTGGGACCACACAGGCATGAGCCACCATGTCTAGCACTGTAGTATGTGGTACTGACTGACTGCTGGTGTGTGTAAGTCTCCATGCCCAGCATTGTTGTATGTGGTCTCTGGGGGGATGGGACTCAGGCCCTTGCTCTTGCAAGGCAGGCACTGAAACCACTGAGCTAAATCCCCTACCCTATAGTGAATTTTTAAAAGAACATTATTACACAGTTTAGAAACAATAATTTTATTTGTGATGATTCAATATCCAACAGCGATTCAGGGTCATTCATCATGAATGTCAGCTTTAGGCTTATAAATAAAAACTGCAAAACATGCAATGAATATGTATCTAATTCAGAACAGAAACTTTTAAAAACTTATGATTTTCTTTTGATAAGTGATTTATCTATTCAGATTGTAGAAAAGTAAACTGCTAAAATGATGTCTGGAATTAAATTAGCCACAGAATAGCTAAATTAAGAGACTCATTTTGACATTTCTAAGAATAGTTAATTATATTAACATGAGTTATAGTGATTATTAATTATACATTAAATGCTTTCAATATTTTTACAGCTATGAAACAATTGCCATTGATATTTGGTTGACTGCTGTTTTAATCCTATGCTTAGTCCCTTTTTTTTTTTGAGACAGGGTCTCACTTTATGGTAGTTCAGGCTGGCCCTGAGCTCACTATCATTCAGGCAATCCTCAGACTCACAGCAATCTTCCTGCCTCTGCCTCCCGTGTGCTGGGATTACAGGTGTGAGCCATCATGCCTGGCACTGTGGTATGTGGTACTGATGGCTGATAGGTGTGAGTCACCATGCCTGGCATTGTGGTATATGGTTACAGGGGATAGAACTCAGGACTTTGTGCTTGCAAGGCAGGTGCTTAAACGACTGAGCTAAATCTTCAGTCCCTGGTTTCTATTTATTTTAGTTTCTTGTTTAATACACAAAGCGTTTTACTTTGTTGTATTTGTGTCAATGGAAATTAAGTTTTTCAGATTATGTATTTAGGAATATGTATTTCTTTGCTGAGTTTTTCCATTTACCATTTGAAGTTTTTACTTATAAGCTTTTCATCTTTTGTTAGAGAAAAAAGAATAATGAATTGCACTCCTAAACTCAAGTAAAAGAAACTTGGAAGAGTTTCCAGAACTGAATAAATTACCAGGTTAAGAAGCCACTTGGTAATAAAGTCAGTAAGTTTTTGTGTTTGATAGTCTACTGGGTATTTTTAGGGATTAGGAACAATATATTTTTCCTTAGTATTTCCTAAGTCAATAACATTTGTCAGAGAAAAAAGAGACAGAGAAAGAGAGAGAGAAGGGAAGGAAGGAAGGAGAGAAAGATTTAAACAGATAGAAACAAACCAAGCTAACTTTAGTTTTTAAGGATAAAAAATAATTGTACTTTGACAAACAATTCCTGACCACTTCACTTTCCGTACTTTAGATTCCATCTTTTCTGAGAGAATATATATATTTTTTCAGCCTTGAGCTCAGCTTCAAATGCATATCACAGCAATCCTCCTGCCTCGGCCTCTCGAGTTCTGGGATTACAGACGTGAGCCACCATGCCTGGCACTGTGGTATGTGGTACTAATTGCTAGTGGGTATGAGTCTCCATGCAGAATATTGTGTGTGGTTACTGGGGAATCAAACCTGGGTCCTTGAACTTGCAAGACAGGCACCAGAACCACTGAGCTAAATCCCTGGTCCTGGGAGAATATTTTTATACCAACAAAACTATATTCTTCTACCTTTATAGGAGAAGCAGAACCCACACAATTATACCAGCCACCTATGTTGGAATTGTTGACTGGCTGAGTCTGCCCTGGCCAGCCTTCTCTCTTTCTTCAGGTGATGATTATAAATTATTTCTACTTTAGATATTGCATCAAAACATTATGCAATCAGATCAATATGCAATCATTTTTTGATAGAGAATGTGGGAGTCACATTGTTCATTTTGGAAGACTTACAGCAGAAAACATCACTGCACCTTTTGTGGAGAAATTAGCTGATGCCTTTCATTAATGCTAGTACCAGATACATTCTCCTACATCAGAAAATCAAATTCTCTGGAAAAATTAAGAACTGACTTGCACGATTATTCTGTATAATACCCTTATTTTCAAAGACAATCATATTTATATGTTGAGCCTTTTTGCTGCTCCATTCTCATTGTTTCCACTTGGAATTATCTCTTGAAATAATAAGGAAATAATGCTTAACAAGGCTATGTCCCACAAAAACTACATGCATAATTTTTGGAAAGTTTTTTCTGTCTCTCAGGTAATGTGGAACATATGCAACAATTTCATATTTCGTTGACCATAATAACTTTGTAGAGACCAAAGCTTACATCAAACTGTGGCTTAATCTTTTACTACAATATCTATCTTTTTTCATAGAAAACTCTTGAGTCAGTGATAGGAGGGAGATGTTGGGCTAGCTGAATGAAACAACCTCTGGATTTACACAGGGCTTTAAATATAGTGGTTAACTAGGAAGTCTAAAAATTGTTTAATATCAGAAAAAATATAAGACCACTTAAAGCAATATTACATTCATTAAAAAGTAGTTTATGATTGAATAATGTACCTGAATAGTTTGGGTATAAAAAATCCCTAATCGAGTTTAGCAAAGGGCTGCTAATAATACAGGCATGGAATACTGTTCATGTATGTCCACCCTCTCCCCAGATTTCTTCCTCACCCTTATTTTGTCACTGTAGTATATAATGTTTCTAATATCAACTCTTAAAATATATGAAGTGCACTTGTGGTCTCTAATGACGTGTAGTTAGGGAAATACACATTACCTGTCATACAATCGTGCTGACTTTTGCTATCTAACCAACTATAGAAATAACTCCTGTAAATAGAGTCTTCTGTTATCTAAAAAATCTGAAAACTCAAACCTAAAAATTGTGTCCAGTGAGATCACTTTATTTCCATATGGTAAAATGAATTTCAGCCCAGCCCAGTGTGTGAGATGATGAGGGGGCTGCTTCACCACCCTTCGTCCTCTGCTTCCCTCAGAACAGGGCGAAGTGTGGCTTGAGACTTCAGAACCCTTGAGATGGCAAAGGACAGCAGCACCCAGCACACTGCTCCGGTGCTCTCCTCTTTTCTTCCCTGTGTTCACTCCTTTGCTCTCCCCATCCCCTTCATTTGATTTCTTCTGCACTCAGCTTTTCCCTTTGCAAAGTATGGATGGCTACTGCTTTCAGATCTTGGCTCCTCTGGAGAGAAAAGATTGGTGTCTCTGCACGGCATCTCTCTGGTGAATGCTGCTGATTTGTACTACTGTTCAGCTGATGTAGACCATTTGTAAACTATCCGTGATGTTGATAGAAAAATGGGGTTCACTGATTAGCTTAGGACGTGATCATTCATTTCAACCCTGAGTCCCAAATGTGTTGAATTTCCTATGGCTGCTTTGAAAAAATTACTACAAACTTGGTAATTAAAAGAACAACTTACTCTTTTAAAAGCTCTGAAAATGTAAAGTGTGACAGTGGTCAAATCTATGCTTTCTGTAGAGGCCCTAGGGGAGAATCCATTTGCGTTCCTTTTGAGCTTCTAGAGCTGCACCCTTTCGCTCTTGGCCCTTTTCTCAATCTTCAAAGCCAGCAGCATAACTTCTTGCTCTGGTGGCTACATCGCAATTTTCTTTAAAAGTCTCTTTACCTCACTTGTATAAGGAAGCTTGTTCTAAACCCAGATACCAGAGAATAATTTGCCTATGACTCAATCTATAATAACTTTTGACACATGAAAGAGCTATTTCAAGTTCTAGGAATTTGGGTCTAGATCTCCTTTGGAACATTATTCAGCCTAACCAGTCCCATCCAAGCATAATATCTGAAGAATGGAAGAAAGAAACCCAACAAATTTTGGGAGGCTAAATATCAAATATCTATCACAGAAAGGGTGTTTTTCCTCTGTAATTATATTTCCAAAGTCAAGTTCCTTCTTGTTCTTTTATTTATAATTTAATCCTGTTGGCTAACTGATCAAGAACTGTATAGAAAATGTTCATGCCAAATGGGATGATGGACAACCAATTTTGACTGGACATAAAATTGTACATGATATAAAATTATCTATTCAGTGTGGACCCCAGAAGTCTCTTTAGATATTAGTGTCTTTCTGTGGCTTGAAAATAGAGTTTTGTGTTGTTCAACTCTCAACAAAGTGAATCAAAAACATGATATTTCATCATATACAGCAAAAGGTCAATTGAAAATAAGTATGTTTCCCGTCCTAAAATATATTTAAGGGATGAAATGAGCTTCACATACAGCTTGGTATTAAATAACATATCTTGTAAGATAACCCATATTATCCAAATGCTGCACTCTTAAGCCTTTACATGTCTTAAAAATGCTTCTTTAATGGGCTTGTTCAGTCTAGGTCCTTTCTGTGTGGCTGAACTAACTGTTCAATCTCCCTCTATGCAAATGTGGTCAAAAGGAAGCATTTGTCCTGGTTTTAAAACACAGGTGAAGATGGGATGCATTTTCCTTCTGATTTCATGGTGTTTATTCTGCTTGAGCAGACACATTAGATAAAATATGAGTAAGACAGAACTACACTGTGGATGAGAACCTAAAGATTTGCCGTTAAGCCTTACCTTGAGACAGTAACAGCTGTGAGACACTGACACAACTTCTGTACTTTTTTATATAACAGGACCTAATGTTGCCATCTAGGGTCTTTATCATGACTGAACATATAAGCCACAATATGTAGGGCCCCAAACAGTAGGGTCTTTTATCACTGTATTCATTCTACCATTTGGAAATTACTTTAATATGGAATATTATTCATTTGCTTTGAAAGGACTGAGACGTTAGTTAACAACTTAGAGTAGTCGTTCTGCCTGCACCACCAAGGGAGCTCTGCGATCTTCCGGGTAGCACTGTACAACAGTATTGCATTAAAAGGATCTTAAGATCACCTAGTGTAACTCATGTACATGAACCTCCTATAAATTCAAACACTATTTTAAACAATTGAACTTACTCTAAAGGGCATATTTTTAAAAGCTTTAGATAAAAATAACATTTTTAATGACTGAAAAAAATCCCTTTAAATGTTGCACATAGTTGACAATTTTATGTATGAAGTGAGAAACCATAAGATAAAATTTATCAGGCCAAGCAGCATGGTGGAGGAGTTCTGTGATGGAGACGGGACATTAACACAGATAACATGGAAGGGTCCTGTATTCTACGCGCTCATATTTGCATATGCCAACTGGAGCTGAGTTTATCTATAGACATGAGAAAATGACATGAAAACAAGTAAAATGAATAATTTAAAAGAATGAAACCATGGGTTTGCTGCCATATTAGCAGTAGTTTATATCTGTCCATCTTAGGTTGGAATATATTAGTCATATTATAACCAAAGTAGAATATATCATATTTAAAAAGTTAATATTAAGATAGAAATTCCAATTTATAGTTTCTTCTTTTTTTCCTAAATTTGATTCTACAAATAAAAAAGGAAAGGTGAAAGTCTGAGTAATAGTTATCAAAATAATTGAAGTTATTAAGTAAATATTAAAAACATCTGTTTTTTGAAAATGACATATAAAGCACAAAGTTGAAGAGGATAATGAAAAAATCAATGGATTAGTATTTCAGTCTCTTTTTATCCTTTCCTGAAAAGATTGTGAAGAGTCAATTTAGACTCTGAAATGTACAAATTTATTAAATTTCTGAATCTGTGATCTACAATGAAGAAATATGGTATTTAAAGATCTATCTACTATAGTCCCTAAACAGTAGTTTCTTCAATTGGTCAATTACTTCATAACATTTTCTAAGCTTTTAAAGAATAAAAGTGTGACTTTCTAAAATAACTAATATTTTTAATTTAAAAATAAAAATGAAAATAGCTTGCTAGCATTTTCCTATAAACCAATATACGTTTCCAAGATTATAGAGATGCACAAATTAAGTTATTAGTCTCTGGAGGAAGTTTGCTGAAATCTACATAGGTAATACTTATTTTAGAAACATAATTTTTTAACTTAATAATGTGTTATTCCTAAAGTCTGTAATTATTTCCACAGTCTTTATAAAGAACCACATGTAAGGTAAAATGTTGAGATCTAGTCAAAGGGATTAATCCTTTTCAAAGTATGAAAGGGATTTGTGCTACCTAAAAGTGAAAGAATATAAGCCAGAAAAACCATACATCTTTTGAAGCAGAGCCCTTCTAGTTATTAAGAGCCATAGGGGACTAGACCTCTAGTCTGTATTTTGTGCTGAATTCTGCCTATTCCATGGCATATGAAAAGGTGAATCAGGAATCCTGTTTGATTTTAGCTTATTAAGTTTTTACAAGCAACTGAGCAAAAGCCAAGCAATACAATTAGGTATTGATTTTTCTTGATCTATTTTGGGGAAGGAGAAGTATAAATTATATGTTAGGCCGAAGTTCTTCCTGAAGATGTCAATTTTTTCCTATAAATCCATCTGTTGTTAATTATTTTTATGATTGAGAAAGAAAAATAGATGGCAGAGCAAACTTAGACACTGTGGAAAAGATATATGTTTTCCCAGTGGAAATACTGGACCACCAGCATAGGTTTCTCCTTAAATGTTAAGCCAGGAAATAGGTCCTAGCTCACATTAGACCTTCCACCAGAGCTGCTAGTCCAACTAGAGAGAGGTCTGAACTCCATAGATTAGCATGTGGACTTTCTAATACAAACAGCCAGACTTAAATAAGTGAAAATTCTTTTGTATGTGCTTTGAATATATACTCATCTTGTTTACATAGATTTTTATTATTTGCACCAATTAACCTTCCATGAACTATTATTATATTTGTCATCAGACATGCATCAATAATGTGGAGTACCTGTATGGGGTCTGGCATTATTCAATTTTTCAGCACACAAGGACCAGGGAAGACAGGTGAGACTCTTGTATGTTCAAGATAACAAACACAAACAATTTAGTGATCTAAGGCCAACATCATTTTCACAAAGAAAACAATTGAAATATAATAATAAGGTAGTAGTGAAGGTTCTTTTAGAAAGGATATTCAAAAATTTCTGCAAATTTTTCATTAGAACTTAAAAGAGGTGGGGTATTAATGAAGAGCCAAAGAAACATGTTTTCTGGATAAAGAAGTGGGAGTATCCTGAGATGCAAAACATCCTCAGAGGATAGACACTGAAGAGATAAGTATGTCTGGAAATTTGTGACAAAATGGGAACACAGCATTGAATATTAGAAAATCATTGAAAATTTAAAACTTGAAGGACTACATAAGCCAAGGAGTTTTGATTTTATTAGTAGAGTATTTATTATGGAATAAGTATGATATATGAAAATATCCTTAGAATGATTGTATACTTTAGAAATTTATAAAAGTTGTTTGTCTGGTTTTTTTTGTTGTTGTTTTTTTTTTTTGAGACAGGGTCTCGCTTTGTGGTTCAGCCTCAAACTCACATCACAGCAATCCTCCTGCCTCTGCCTCCCGAGTGCTGGGGTTACAGGTGTGAGCCACTACGCCTGGCACTGTGGTATGTGGTACCGATTGCTGCTGGGCATGAGTCTCCATGCCCAGTATTGTATGTGGTTACCGGGGATAGAACCGCAGGTCCTTGCGTTTGCAAGACAAGTGCCAGAACCACTGAGCTATATCCCTGGCCCTATCTGTTGGTTTTTTGAGACTGAGTTTCAATGTGTAGTTCAGGCTGTGTAATTCAGGATGGCCTCCAGTCACAGCAATCTTTCCTCTTGCTTCAGCTTCCCAAGTGCTGGGATGACAGGCATACATCACTAGGCACAGCTTCATTTCTTATGTAATTACAGCACAGAGCTGTTTGGTCTATGTCTGTTGCATTTTTTTCATAACTTTAAAAATGAAATTTCTATGTAAACTTCAGTATTAGTGAGTGTAAAGAAAATGAGGTAATACTTTGGAATTTTGTTGGAACTGATTCTGAGTTTTCTCCTGAATGAAGATGGTGGTTTATAGAAGAAAAGGAGAAGACCAAAGGAAATATAGGGTTCTGAGAAACTATGAGGCTCATCACTCTCCTTTTTGTGTGTGTGTGCTATCTCTTTCCCTATATTCAGGATAAAGATTCTCTGACACAGATATCAGTTTAGTTTGATGCAGAGCTTCTAAAACAGAATTCTTCTCAGGTGTATATGTAACAAACCAAGACTTGTTAACTACTCAAACTATCCAGATAATAAACTGTTTAACATTCCCCCAGCCAGTATACACAAGCACACACTCTCACATTTTCCCACCAGAGCGTAATGTGTCTGAAATTATGAATTTATTAATCACTTGGCAGATACACATAAATCAGCTGCACACCACAAAAATGGGAGAAGACATGTATACTCTTGTGATGAGAATATAAAAGAGGGCTAGTGAGTTTATACTGTAAAATTTCAGAACAGTCAGTGCAGATCTAGTAAATATAAATATTATATTTTTCTTATATGAAATAAATATGAATTCAAATGCTTATTCAAAATTTGTTATGATTTATGAAATAATATGTGTTGTTATTACTATTCAGCTGGGAATATCATACTGGTTTCATAAAGGCTTCCCCACTGGCTGAAGTTTTATTTACTTAAAGAAAGAAATAGAGATTAAAAGAGTATCTGCTCCTGAGTTATAATTAAGTTTAATTTTAGACTACTATTTTAGAAGTTTTTCCTATAGAGACATCCAAGAGAATATTTTTAGCTTTCATAATTGAATTAAAAGATAATATTTCAAGATACATAATATAATTGTAAAAGGAGAATCCAAATATATCATTGACTACTGGATAATGAGTAAGATTTATGATGTATCATGCTATGATTTTGTTACATAGTTTTGAAAAAATTCATAGTGGAAAACCCTAAATTATATTTTATTGCATATATACAAATTATATGAATTATTTTTTTAATTTTTCTATCTCACCATCAAAAATTAGAAAAGAAAAAATAGAAATAAAATTGATGATAACTGTAAATCATTTTAAAAAACAACACATTTATCTCAAAGTATTCGGGATAAAATTATAATTTGCATTAAATGTTAATTTACCAAGTCCTATTTTCTATGTATGTTGTTTTGATTAATTATATTTTGTATTAATTATAAATTTAGTTTACTCCTGAATGTATAGTTTAATACTTGGGATATTATGGTCACAAGTGTAATAGTAAATATGATGAAGAGGATAATCATACTAATATTAATAAAATGCCTAAGTTAAAATTGATATATATGATATACTGAAAAATGCTAATATAATCAATATAATACTTTTTTAAAATAAAGTATTATTACATGAAGGTAAAGAGTTTCAGTAGATGTGGAATGACACCGCAATTCAGAGAGACCAAGAAATCATGTCGAGTGTTCAACTGTAAATTTCTTCATGTATCATTTAAACGGATCATGATGGTCACAAAATGCTAAGGCATTAGCAATCCACTGTAGTTGAAAGTGTAACATAATACCCAGGTTTAAATATTTACAATATTCCAGGACTCATATCCTTGCAACTATTTAAAATACTTAAAAATTTAGAAGTCAATTTAAAAACATTTCTTATGATAGTTTTTCACAATTCTTAATTTAAAAAAAACAGCAATCTTTTGGATAAAGGCTATGGAAGATCCTTTTGAAGAATAACACTAAAATTGCAAACCAGCTTTCCCTGGAACACAGCTTTACACAACCCTGGAGCTGAAAGCAAAGCATCACAGTGCTCTATGGAGTCTTGCACTGTGTCCTGCTTTCCTACTGGCTCTCTTCCCATTGCTCTACCTTGTTACTCTGTGCTCTCAGTTATAATTGAGACTCTTGAGATAAGGTTCTGTCTCTGATTTTTGCCTCGCTGGCTTCACTGATCTAAAACACTCTTTTCCCACTATTCTTTATGAATTGCTCTGTATACTCCTTCAAGTCCATGTTACCGGCTCATTGAGATCTATCTTTACCATCTCACATTAAAATGCAGCCCTTTGTTTCCATTGCTCTCCTTCCACTCTTGCTTTACCTTTCCCCATGGAATACAGCCCTTCCAATGCACAATGTGACTGAATTAGTCTGTGTGCTTCTGTGTTACTCTGTGTGCCCTTTCTGGAACATAAGCCTCATGGGGGAAAAAAAAAAAAAAAAGAAGAAGTGTTTTTGTTTTGTTTTGTTTTGTTTTGTTTTGTTTTGTTTTTGTTTTTCACTCAGTGTCATATCTTCAGTCTCTAGGGTAGTACCTGGAATTTAGGAGATTTTTAGTTAAATATTTTAGTGGAAAAAATAAGAAAATTGTTTCTAAAATACATACCTTGTATGTCAAAAGGTTTTCTTTTTAGAAAGTGAAATGATGCAAACTTCATTTTTTAAAGAATATCTTATTAGTGTCAACAAAACTAATGGGGATCGACCAAATAGATTTAGGAAATAAGGAATTTGGCCATCTGTACTCCCTAAACATCATTTGTTACAGATATAATGTGGCCTGACTACTAACAGAAACCTATAGTCATTTTTAAAGTCACTCTGTCAGTTAACTGGAAGAACGTTTACTGAATATCTGCTGGCTACTCTGCTATTAGTACAAAGATGATAAGCACTTGGTTCTGCCCACATGTAGCACAGTCTAGTAAAAAATATCACTTCTTGTCTTCCAAATATATATTATTTCAGAGGCTTTTTTTTTTAAGGTTTTTTTGAGACAGGGTCTTGCTCTGTGGTTCAGGCTGGCCCTGAGCTCAGCCTCAAACTCACATCACAGCAATCCTCCTGCCTCTGCCTCCCGAGTGCTGGGATTACAGGTGTGAGCCACCACACCCAGTACTGTGGTATGTGGTACTGGTTGCTGCTGGGTGTGAGTCTCTATGCCCAGTATTGTTATGTGGTTATTGGGGAATTGAACCCAGGCCCTTGTGCTTGCAAGACAGGGGCCGGAACCACTGAGCTAACTCCCCAGCCCTCAAAGGCTTTTAATTAGATAAAAATATAGTTCTACCACTTTCATCTATAAATTCAGTTGTATCCACTGAGTAGCAATTTCATAAACTTTGCTGAGGTAATCATAGACTGATAAGAATGGATAAAATTTCAAAAGCATATTTTAGAAGACAAAGATGAATCTGTAGCAGTTAGCTCTGTATCTAATATCAGGCCTTATTGTAAGTTCTAACATTAAAAAATATGGGACAGAAGGACAGATAAATACAATAAAGCATAATGGAAGGTTCTGTAATGAATGGAACCTATCATATGACAGAAATGACATTATGACAGATGGCTACATTATGATTTTAAAATATTATTTTAATTTATTAGCTTATTATGATATAATGATTTACCTTATTACAAACAAGTGTCCAGCAAAAAGAGACTGAATGAAATGACAATGCATTTTTCACATGCATTGTCATAAAGCAGTTAAATAAATACATTGGTTCAATATACCAATGTGATAAAATTTAGTGAGAAAAAGAGACAGAATAATAGGAATTGTATAATACAATTATAGAATACAAAGAAAAACACAATTTGGTCCTAGATACTGCATTACTACATATGCTTACACTAAAAGTGAGTCCATGGAAATCACCACCATTTTTTTTCCACTTCCAAAACTTCATATATCAAATGTTTCACAAAATATCCATTTCGTAGATATTTTCAAATAAAATTATCATAATACCCTGATGCAAAAATCATCAACAGCCATCTTCTTCCAGGGAAATTCTGCATCATGATTTTTGTCAATATCTATAAATTTTTGCTCTTTGTTCTAGTCCATTTCCTGTTGCAGATTGCTCTCAGGTACTGCAATAATTCCCTAGGCATTTCCCTTGGATAACCACTAAGGCACTAAGCACAGCAGATGAAAAACTGAATTGATCTTTTCTTGCAACCTTTTCTCCTTGGTACTGTTCCCTACCCTAAGAGAATAACTGCCATCTGACAGATGGCCTAGGCTGAAGATGTCCTACTCCTGTCTCTTCCCCAGTCCCCAGTGACTCACATTATCACACTCACTTGCTTTTTGTCTTTGTTCTAAATGTGCAAAGGTCTCCTTTTCATGGGCCTCTTCATCTATAGGCAAGGTGACTTAACAGCTTCCAAAGTTCTTACTGACACTCTCAGAGAGCCCTACCTATGCACTGCACTCCAGGTAGAGAGTAAATCTAACTATATTAATTCTATAATGCAATACCTCTCCCTTGTAAGTCTGTCCTTGATATGTTCCCAGCTTAAAAAATCCTTCAACAGTCTCTGCTTGTCCCAGGATAAAGACCAGACTCCACAAAATGACTGCAACTTTCATTCTCATCTGGTGTTTGCCTCTTTCTTCCCCTTCCCTCATTTTTCCTTTCTCTTAATGCTCTACACTCCAGCTGAAGTGAACTTTCTGTTCTTTTGTCAACAAGGTTTTCTGTATGCTTTGGAGCCTTTATTCATCTGATTCTTATTCCCTCATTCTGTGTCATCTTGATCTATCTAATATCAGTGAGTCTTTAAGCCTCACTATTAATAGTGATCCTTGCACTGTTGGGATCTGACTAGCAGGCCCTTCTTATGCTTCTCTCAGGAAAGCTGCATGCGAGTGCACAGGCCTCTCACTGCACAACCCAGGACAATGTCCTTTGGACAATGGCCTATTTGGATGTTGTCCCTGGAGCTGTGTGACATAGTAGCCACATCTGTAACACTCTAATGCAGTGATAATCACTCCAGAGTGTACTTGCAGGATAACTCATCTTTCTCATTGTCTTTTGCACAAAGTAGACAAATAATATCATACTAGATACTAGAAGTCCATAGATGAGACATTGACCTCCATTATAGGTCCATGTAAACATATCCCTTACACATACTCTAGAAAACAAACTTAGAAAAACAAGCAGACAAAGGAAGATCACCTAAGAAATTAAGTATTTTTATTCACAAAAATTTTTACTTTCCTAATAAGTACAAAACAATAGGTACCTGGACAATGGAGTATTAGCTCCATGATAGGAAATTATTTTTTCTGCTAAGACCGTCACTGATTTTCTGACCCTTAGAAGAATGTCTCACATAAGTAATCTTGGAAGAAAGAGTTGGGTGAGTAAATGAGCTACACTGAAACTGTACTGAGGACCTATGGGGAAGAGTAGGGGATAACTAGACAGGCTTGTCATGTATCGTGACAGATGAGTGACAGCCACAGGTTAGTGCGTTGAGCAACTGCAGTTCCTCAGGATCAGCCAGCTCAGTGAGAACCTTTCAGGGCATAGTGGAGAAAGAAGAAAGGAATCATGGAATTCACAAGGATTAGAATCCCAAGAAAGCTGACCATGCTCTAGGGACTTCTGGTTCTCTAATATGTGACATTTGTACAGCATATTACAGGATCCACAGAACCTCACTTGCCTTTTCTCAGCTACTCATTGTGGAAGAGAAAGAACAGCCATTTCCTTCCTGTGAAGATCAGACACCATCTCTCTATCTCAAATAAAGTTCTTTAAAGAGCTTCTTTTATATTTTAAAGGTCATAAAAGTTAATGATCACAAAGTGCTATCTTTAAACTGCATTCATTTTTAAGGAATTTGTCAGAGAAAAAAAAGAAGGAAAAAAATTGTTATGGGATTGAGTCACTAGGTTAAGGTTCTATCTTCTGGGCTAAGTTTCTATCTCTAAGTACATTTAAAAATGTGGCTTTAAATTATTGGACAATTCTTTAGTCAGTTTTTCCTTTTACTGTTATCCACATTATTATGTGTCATTGTTAAGAGAATTAATTTCAATATATAAATCTGTAGAATAGATTTTTAAAAATAGTTTATACCATATTAAGTAGTTCAGTGATTACATGTTTGGGAAAGTATGAACTTGCTATGATATAATTTAGTTCCTTTTAAATAATATTTCCTTTAACTTATTTTATCTTGGCATGATTTACAGTGATAAATGAGGAAACTATATATTTCAATGCCAGTTTAAACAAATTGTATTGATATTCATTTGCTCTTTCTGTTAAAATGTATGATATGTCAGGGTGTCAGTCTAGGTTTTATGGCTTTGAACAGTGTCAGCCCTGACCCAATAGTTTGCTTGGTGAAGAACCAGTGCTCAAAGTGCAGATGGCTGTGCATTTGCTCTCCATGGGATGAGCAGTGCGGCCACCTACTGATAGTGAAAGCGGATAAATTCCTCACTATGGCCCACAATTGAAATAAACAAGAATATCTCTATTTACTAGCTTCTATTCAAACTCTGTGTGCTATTGTTGACATAGACTTTTGTTTTCTTAATCCATCTACTTCTATAGTACATCACAATGGAATGATTTCTAAACTTTTACTCAGCTATCATTCTTGAATTTTTCATTGATAGATTTTTTTTCACACTAAATGTGTTATCTCTTTTGAATTTCTATCTACTGTATCTTTCAGGAAGGTTAATTCTCCCATCAGCAGAAGTAACTTTCAAACTACTTCCTGGACAGATGTTGTTTTCAGTTCCTAAGTACACAGACCTTCACTCCAGTCGACAGAAGTCCTTCCCAGCTTTCTTCCTGCTCACAAATACCTTTCAAAGCACATGCCCAGCCTCATGTTATAGAAAAAAATGCAGCAGAGACCCGGCAAGGTCCTGGGCCTTGAGCACAGATGTGCAGTCAGGGGAAAGGGGACAGAGGGCTGGAGGAGAAAACTCAGAATGCCTCACAAGCCAACTGCTTCACACTTTTGCTGTGACTACTGACTCCTGCCCACTGACCAGTCATCCCAACTATGGTGAGTAAAAACAGTATCAGAAAGAAGCCAAGAAACTGGAAACTGGAGGAGAGTTTCAGGGGTAGACAGCTTGCTTAGCCTGTGCAAAGCCCTGGATTCAATCATCCACACTGAAAAAACAAATAAACAAACAAACAACAATAACAACATGAACATTCAAAAAATAACAAGGAAACTAGAATTTTTATATTCCTTTAATTTCAAAATTTGCTCAATTAGAGGTCAATATTTATCCAACAAATTTCAGAACATTGAAGCAAAAGTGCATGGATGACCTTGGAACAACATATGGTTGTTATAATTTGTATTTTCTTATTGTATATACATGTGTTAAAGGGTTAAAATAAAGCTCCTATCCGGACAAGGCAGGTTGTGTGTATGGAGGAGGCCGTTTCTATAATTAGTTTCTCAGTGTCGAAGAGAAACAAGAAGGAGGGAACTGTGAAGCCCTGCAAAGCAGATTCTCCTCAGGAGGGAGGAGGCAAAGCATTCCAGCCAATTGTTAACATGGAGCAATCCAAGCTCACCAAGTCATGTATTTTAATATAGAAAGAAAATTTTGAGGTGATACTACTTAAATATTTAACTTTATTTTACTATCTGTGTTATAAATATGTCTTTTAAAAAGATTAGCCATAAATCTGATTTATTAATTTTGACATGTACTGTATATGTGGGTTGATTCAAATTTAAAACATTTAGTTAACTATTATGCGAGTGAAGGAGCCTCTATCTGTGGCCCATGTGTGTCCCACCCCAGCACTACATGGACTCTATTGGTTCATCCCTCTTTACTAGCACGTGGTTATGTGGAGAAGAGAATGGGGCTTCACTGGCTAACTACTCTTGTATCTTTTGCCCATTATTATTTAAGGGGTTAAATGTTTTATTGCTTCTATATTATTATTTATATTTAAAAATGCATTTTAGGGCTGAGGCGTTAGCTCAGTGGTTCTGGCGCCTGTCTTGCAAGCGCAAGGACCCGGGTTCGATCCCTGGAGAATCGAACTCTGAACCTTGTGCTTGCCAGGCAAGTGCATTGCCACTGAGCTCCATCTCCTTCCCTGAAGCACTAAAAGTTTTATCATCAAAATTACTATACTGAATTTATTATTAACAGTTTTGAAGAGAATTCATATTTATTATGGATTTATTATCACACATTTTTATTTTAAGAAAATTGATAAATTAATGGATAATCAAATATTTTAAAATGTCTTTTATCCTTGATAATGATATAATAATAATAATTATTATTATTTTTTTTTTGGTTTTTTTGAGAAAGGGTCTCACTTTGTGGTTCAGGCTGGCCCTGAGCTCAGCCTCAAACTCACATCACAGCAATCCTTCTGCCTCTGCCTCCCGAGTTCTGGGATTACAGGCGTGAGCCATCACGCCTGGCACTGTGGTATCTGGTACTGGTTGCTGCTGGGGTGAGTCTCCATGCCCAGTATAGTATGTGGTTACCAGGGATAGAACCCGGGTCCTTGTGCTTGCAAGACAGGCACCGGAACCACTGAGCTAAATCCCCGGCCCCGATATAATAATTATTAACTAAAGAATTCTGCTATATATTTCAAACAGAAGCATAATCTCTCATTT
Source organism: Petromus typicus (assembly GCA_004026965.1). Lineage (NCBI taxonomy): Eukaryota > Metazoa > Chordata > Mammalia > Rodentia > Petromuridae > Petromus > Petromus typicus. The sequence goes on from PVIR01002226.1 coordinate 23,116, forward strand.
GTAGAATTCTTTAAGGAAAATGTTATCCTCATTTTACACAGATAAAGTCAACTAAGTATATTCGGTCAGTGAAAGTTTTAGTAATTATTTAACTTTACTGGTGCTGCTAGACAGAAAAGATAAAGCCTTTTTTAATCCCAGTTTTCTTGAATTCTAAATAATTATCTTTTTGCTCTATTCTGTTCTCCCATTATTCACATAAATCTGTGCCAACAGACCATTAAGTAACAGAGAAAGAGAGTATAATTGCTTGATATTTTTTTTAAAAAAATTACTGAAGGAGTTAAAAATAAATCCCCTGGCATACTGACTATTTTGGGTGCTGACTATAGAAAAGCAGCAGATGCAAGAAGATCATTTTGTTTTCCTCTATGTTCTTAAAAGCAGGAAACATGAAAGGTTTCCTCCCTGCACTGGAAGGAAATGAATGTTCTTATCAAGGCCAGGAAGTAAAAACCAAGAGAATTCTGTACAGAATTTGTTACAATAGTTCTCATCTTATTAGCCTCCCTGCATAATCCAGCTGCTTTTTCATGATTTCATGTGCTTTATTTAATTTAATATTGATTCATAATTGCAATTGCTTCTTTAGGTCTTCATTCTGCTATGAAGGCATTTGTCCAACGTAAAACTCACATTAGTTAAATGTGTGTGTTTCTCTTTTACTGATCTGTTTTATCTAAATTAATTTTCAAGCCCAGATGAAAAGAAACCCTAAAAGGAAGTATATAAAATTTTGCTTCATTTTCCTTCAACATTTAGCAAAATTTTATGTCATATTTTTCCCTCTCTACTCCAGGCTATAGATTTCAAAAATTCGAAACAGTTCAACAAAGTCCATTAGTAACCATAAACTCTAATATAGGAAGCAATATTTTCAAAGTGTTATTGATTATGGATATCTCTGATAATAAATTTCATAAAATTATTTTCTCATAATTATTTCTCCAGAAAGTAACCAGCATATTTAAATTCCTACAGAATGCTATTTTTTGAGGGAAGTTTTTCCTCTACCCTTGTAGTTTAATTATTGAGGGCCTGATAATTCAGCTGACAATATAAGGATTCACAGGACAAAGTAAAATAAAGCAAAGTTTGCTCATGTACATGTGACACATGGAGGTTCCTCATTAAGTGGCTAAAGCGAGAGCTTCCAGAGCTGTTCAACAGAGGAGCTCCTAAGAGCATGATGGACAATCACGAAGAGACAAGAAAGTTGTTACAATGTTTGTTAATGCATACATGTCATTTCTGTTTTTTTTTTTTCTTTTATGATCATTAAATTTCCTTGGAAAAGGGATACATGGCAGTCTCAGTTCTAGAAGTTTCTGTTTTTTTTGTGAAATAGGGGGACCTCAAAAATGCATCTTGCTTCATCTGTTAGGTCTCCTGTCTTTAACTCACATGTGCCTTCTGAGGACCTGCCTGCTTCTCTACACTATCAAGCTTTTCATCCCCAAAAAATGTTTCCCTGGAAAATGAAATTTCCTTCTGTCATTCACTCACTAAAATAATCTTTCCAACAGTTTCAATAAAGTGTTGAATGGAATTCAGCTATTCCTTATAATAAATTAAACATAAAATACCATAAGATGACAAGCTAAGTAACAGAAGTGGGACAAACACATTAATTGTCACTATCATTATGGAGCTAAAGGATGACAATCCCTATAATTCCATAGTAGTATGTATAAAATAAATTCTATAGCAAGTAAGTACATTTTACAAAGTTTCTAAACATAATATTCAAACAATTATCTTATTTATTTCTTATTAAAATATATGACATCCAATTTTTCTTACTACAACTCTCATCCTACTTCCTTTCCAAAAAGAAAAAATCAGTTCCAATTTCCCATTTTAGATAATGACATTCATTGTTAGCTCAAATTTTCTTAATGGTCTAACAATGCTTTTCATATTTGTTTATAACATAAGGCAATATATTTCTAATTATATTTAGTTTTATTTAAATACTATAATAAATGAAAAGTAATCAATTCAATTTAATAGCAAGAAGATTAAGAAATGTTTGGGTAATATTTTTTAGAAATTCTTATTTTCTTCTTAATATTTGAAAACATCCAAAGATGCAATTAATAAATAGTCAGACATTTCTGACAGTCCACACAACCATTTAGCATATACATTTTACCTTAAATCCTTAGTAAAATTATAACATATCATTTCTAGGCTATAGATTAAGTTAAACTAAATAATATATGGCAAAAATTTTTGCCCAAGGTCTGAAAAGTATCACAGAAGAAAGACTGACCGAGATTTTTAAAAGTTGCTATTAAAGTGAAATATTCTTCACTGCAGTTTCATGTGCATTCTGTTAGACCACCTAAACATTTCACTAAAGGAATATAATTGAAACTGGGCATGGTAGAACATGCTTGTAATCTTGCACTTGGAAAGCTGAAGCAGGAGGATTGCCTAAAATTCAAGGCTATCAGGAACTCTATGGAATGACCCTATGTCAAATAAAATAAAAGTAAAGATAAAGTAAAAGTAAAGATAAAAAATCATATAATTTATCCTGGAAAGAGGAATAATACAGAAACATTTGTATTTTTTTTTACTTCCTTGTGTCATGAAAAGTTGTGGCAGAAAAGTCCAATAAAATGTGAGAGAAAGTAATTCTCTCATTACTGTTACCTGTGATTTATTTGTGTAATTGTAATACAAAAAATGATGAGACCTCTCCAGAATAAGCAGAGTTAAAAGTGAAAGTGCCATGTTTATTTCCTTTCTTAATTTAATAGGAAGAAAACAGATATAGGATCTAGGAAATGACCATCCTAAAACAACACTACTACTCACGTAGGATAATATCTCCTTTTCAAAATCCATGAACATTAAAAGAGTTTAAAATATTCACTTGTTATATGGCCACATGAGGAAGACAGGGTACTTCCTTGCAGGGGAGATATTTCTAAACACTTTTAATGATTGAAGAATTCTGGCTAAGTTCAACATTACTTCTGATAAACCCATTATCTAATAAGAGTTATCTGACTTTTATTTGTATACATTTTACAGTCTGATGTGGAAACTAGTACATCACATAAGTTATTATATTGTATAAGAATCTAAGATATAGACAGGGAGCATTTGAAAATATCCCTGTCCTCAGGTAATATTTAACAAATTCTTTTAGAAGACTTAAAATTTGTCAAGAGGATGATGACTGGTATGGAAATGTGCCCTTTTCAAAGATTCATTTATTTAATATGTACATATGGGCCACTGTGAATATTCTGAAAATTTTCAAGAGAATAACATAGAAGGTATTGTTCCAATTCCCCCATTGGGTTATAATAGGGAAAGTTAGATGTGTACACAAATAAATCAGATGGCTAACAATAAGAAGTGTAATTTGTATTTCCAAAGAGCATTCTAAGAACTCACTTAGAAAGATCTCTTACAGATTAAGGTAGTGAAGAAAAGCCAAAAGGGTAAGGGGCTACTTGGATAAGTGACATGGGAATAACTACAAGAGCATCACTACCAAATGTGGTTTTAGGAAATATCACCAGGCAGAGGTGAGCTGGATCTAGAACAAGAGAGAATCTGAAACTGAAGTAAATGTCATGCATCTGGCAATGTATGAAGAATAATTGCTACATTCCAAATGGAAAGGGAAGGCACATTTTCCTCTCTCAAGTTTGAAAATGTCATTTGCCCTCACTGAGGTGGTCCCTTGTCTGACAGTGTTTGAGAACCACCATGGTACAAAATAATTCAGAATCATTTATAAGCGTAATTTGTTGGACTGAGTCAGTAAGGCATAAATTCATATATTTGGTTTTGTTCTCAGAATCACAGTGATGCATGAGCCTTAGGTTTCTTATTGACCTCTATTTCCAGGAGAATACCAGGCAAGTAGACTCAAGGACATGAAAAGGCACAATTTTCCATAACACAGTAGTTCTGCTTGGCAGTTTGGAAAATTATTAATTGAAATTCAAAGACAATAGCACAAAAACCAAAGCCAAGTGTTTAGGGAGTTGTATGAGTCGTGATAAACATTTTCTGGTTGAACAGAGTCTTAGACACTCATCAAGTAAACATAAAACATCAGAGCACACCGCTTTCCTATTTAGAAACAACCTGCAAAAAAATCTGAATCATTGGTCTTCGCTTGTAAAGAGAATGTGTTTCTCTACATAGACTTTCATTAGAAAGCATTTCCAAAGAAAAATTTTGAGATCCTTATCTATTTCCTTTTCAAATTTAGAAATGGTTTCAATATTCAATTATACCATTTTAATGTTATTTATTCCATACTTTATTAGTAACTGTATATTATAAAATTTTTGTATACTAAATTGATGCATTAATATTAATATTAAATCTGTGTATATAAGCAGGTATATTTTTATAACTATGCATTTTATTTTTTATGAATTAATATATGCATAATCTTTTGAATTCATGCATATGCTATATTTTTATGGCACCTTATACCTTAATCATAGTTTTGATTATTGAGTTAGTATTTTTATGTAATATCTTTAAGGATGAAGCAGTGTTGCTTTTTAATATTTTTCACTGACTCTAAAGAATCTAAGTTCGGAGAACTAAAGTAATTTGCCCAACGTCATAACATTTGTAAAAGACAACTAAAGTTTTTGAAATCTCTGGCTAATGTGTGCTTTTTTTCAGTGTATTTCAAAGACATTGTGAATTGATTTCTTATGTTGTTGTAAGAATTCCCATGTTGATTTAGTGTAATCCTATCCAATTATACTACATCCTATTATGAGACTTAGTCTATAAAAGTAAAATCCAAACAAAGCTTAGGTCATTTACATGTATATGAATGTATTTATATACATATATGGCCACAATGATGTTTATTATGTATTTTGATAAGGAAAAGTTTATAACTGTGTTGTTCTACAAGAAATGTAGTATGAAATTTGTATCTTTAATGAATTTCAATATCATTATCATTATTTCAGTATGGTCATTTAATGCTCTGGGATCAGAATGTCAATAGTCCATGGACCTGCCATGAGTATTTGTCTTTATGTTTTGTGTTGTATTTGCTGGAATGGACACAAGTAAGAAAAAAAGCCTCAATAGAGGTCAATTATTAAACTAGGAGAGGATAAATATAGTACAAGATTTGCTTAGCATGTGCTAATCTTCATGGAGTTTGTATTTTCATTTAATATGAGATTGGTTCTCTATTTGTTTTAAAATATAGAGTAACTTTCATCATGGTATTTAAAAAAGCTGAATAGATCTGTTAATTTAAAAATACTTTATCTCCATCACACAATGTTAGTAATAACATATCTTTGATTAGTCAATGTAAGTGAGACAGTTTGGTCATTGTCTCTCTCCTCTCCATTCTGACTCATTGCAAAGGCAGAAAGTAGGAGTTTCAGTAGGTTGTACTATATTCTTTTAATACTATGTTGAAACTAGATACTGAATTAGATGTTGGGAATCACCCCGTTTGGGAATTAGAAGGTCAAAATTGACCAGGCCTTCCTGCCTACAGACAGACTTTAGATTTGACTCTTGTCTTCATCTCTGGTAACAACAGAGACTCAATGGTCCCACATGCTGTGATGCTTCAAGACAAAACTACACTGGATCTCTCCCTTCTCAAGGACTATTGCTGATGTCTGCCTCACCCCAAGGGATCCTCATCTACATAACTTCTTTAGGATTATTGTTGGTATGCCACTACCTTTCCAGATAATTTAAAATATAGATAATAAAAAGTGTGGCAAGCTGGGGTCCAGAGTTCTTGCTGCCCAAAGTAACATAGATCAGACCCAAGCTCAGTTTTCTTTAAGTATCATTTCTGCATAATTATTAATTATTTCACAGTGTGCCATAAACTCACAAGAGACTAAAACGTAATACAAAAGTTCTAGTTACATTCCCTTCTCCTGTTTACCGCAGTTAGATATTGAGGTTTTCCTAAATCGCTTACATAAATGCAAAATATTTACTTTAAAAATTTTTAAATCTGACTATTTGTAAAATTAATTTCTCAATGTTGAGCTGGACTTTGAGAACTGGAATCCTGGTGCCTAGCAGTGAAGACACAGAACAGAACTTCTTTTGCTCTGTGTGAGGTCCTCTGTTCCACAGAAAGAACTGGCCAGGAGTGAGTGTGGTAAATGCCTCGTATGTTTGGTCCTATCACAAACCATATTTGTGTGCTGGGGTGTGGGGTTCCCTGGGGCTAAACAATGCCAACTCCATAAAGGAAGTGCAAGTACACATACACAGTGGGGCCCTTCTGGGCCACAGTGATTAAGGGAAAATTGAGACAAGGGCTTCCCCCTATAAGGCTGGTTTGGGGTGGCTAAGAACAAGGAAGTGGGGCTGTATATAAGTGCTGAGAGTGCTGGCAATAAAGGCTTCTCTACCATTTCTTCTCCATGTGATGACTCCCGCCTGTGGTTCACTGCCAGATGAGTAGCCCTCGGAAACAGGACGTAACAACTGGAGGTCCCACCAAGATCTGGCATCGTGAGGACTTGCCACTGGGCCACGCTGGGTCGGCACAGTAAGTAGGGGTGTATTGAATTCAGGACCATCTCGCTATGGGGTCCTCCCACCCTAGACAGGTTATGGAGTGGCAGGTCCGCCTCCTCCTACAACAAAATGGCACCCCTATTAAGGCAGACAGTTCCTCGCTACTGGTAGAGACTGTCAATCAGTTCAGTCCTTGATTTTGGCATGGCAAAAGCCTTATGTTGTCTGACTGGGACCATATCAAAAATGATCTCCAAAAGACTCTTAGAGATGACCCAGATTCTTTCCCCATGGCTGCCTTCTCCCTCTGGAGGCTGGTGTGCAATGAGCTTTTGACTAACCAGGCAAAAGTGAAAGATGCCCTCGAGGATAGTGAGAGGACCCTCCAAGATGTCCAAGAGGAGGTCTCCCAACAGTCACTTCAGGATTTAGATTTAGGGCAGGGAGAAAAACTGGAAGTACAAATGGGAAAGGTTGAAGGAGACATTCGCTCCGGGAAAGATCGCGAAGGCGCCGCGGAGGTCTTCTCCGTGAAATTTGCGGTCCAGACCCTGACAGTGGTACAAGGGGGGAAGAGTGACTTACAGACTCACACCAACAATGAAGACTTAGATAGTGAAGCAGAGGAGAATGGGATAGAGCAAGAGATAGAGAAACTATAGGAGCAGCTACAGGTTGTGCATTTAGAAGAGGCTACTAGAAAGACCACAAATAAGCTAAAAGATCTTAAACAGAGGCGTCTAGACGAGATGAGCGATCAGCATTTTCGAAAGGCGTGCCTAAAATGGCGCCCAGAGCCTACTGCCCCTCCCTGCCCGGCTTCCTGTTTACAAAAAGGTGCTGCAGGTGTCCAATTTCAGGGCTATTAAGACTGATAATGCCCTTGCCTACAGCTCCAAACAACTAAAATGTTTCTTTCATGAGTGGGGCACTAAACACAAATTTGGCATTTCTTATAACCCCACTGGGCAGAGAATTGTAGAAAGGGCCAACCAAACTTTAAAAAACTACTTATAAAAGCAACAAGGGGGACCTCTGTCTTTACCTCAGTCTCCTAATCAACACCACTGAATGCTTTTGACACTCAACTATTTGACAACAGATAATTTAGGAAACGCTGCAGTGGATACACATGTAAAGCCATGGGTAGATTCAAACCTTCCTGTGGTCATGTGGAAAGATATTTTAACGGGCATATGGAAAGGCCCTGACCCCATGTTAGTGGCCAGCATGGGCTCTGTTTGTGATTATCCAACAGATGCTGATACAACTGTTTGGGTTCCTTCTCGTCTTGTGCATCCCATTTGCATGCCCAGAGAGCAAGACAAGATGGGCATTTGTCCAAAACCCATAGATTCCTCAGCCAGCGGAATTGATACCCCTTCTTCCCCTCCAACTTCACAACCAACTCAAACGTGGGCAAGGCCATTGTCCCTTTTGATGGCACACTGACCAATACCACAGAAGCCTTCCGATTGGCCCACATGCTCTGCTTTGCCATTGCCCACCTTAATTTTTCAGCAAATAACCCTTGCATTCTGCTCATGCCCTATTCTTTCTTCATAATTCAGCGACCAACAGCTACATGTTGTATGTCAGGCCCTCATAGTGATGGAAGCTGGAGACCCCTCCTCCCACATTTGGCTCAGTATGATGGCCAGGTAGTCAAAGACTGGTAAGAAGGAGATACTGCACCAGCAACCTAAGACAGGGGTATCCACCGGCGCCGCTGGTACACCCGATGATGGGTAAGCAGTGAAGTGCATCATCCTCAACCTAAGACAGGCACTGGTTGAGCCTTTTGGCATCTGAAGAAGAAGGGGGGAGATGTAGGGTCCCCTGGGGCTAAACAATGCCAGTTCCATAAAGGAAGTGCAAGGCGGCATGTACACAACTGGGCCCCTCTGGGCCACAGTGATTAAGGTAAAATAGAGAGACAAGGACTGCCTTCAATAAGGCTGGTTTGGGGTGATTAAGAACAAGGAAGTGGGGCTGTATATAAGTGGTGAGAGAGCTGGCAATAAAGGCTTCTCCACCATTTCGTCTCCACATGATGACTCCGGCCAGTAGTTCACTGCCAGATGAGTAGCCCTTGGGAACAGGACGTGACACTGGGGATTTAGCTCAGTGGTTCCAGCATCTGTCTGGCAACACAAGGTCAGTTTGATCATCAGTGCCACATATCACAATGCCAGAGGTGTTGGCTAATGACTGTAGTTCCAGAACTTGGGAGGCAGAAGCAGGAGTATTGCTATGAGTTTGAGGCCAACCTGGGCTACACAGTCAGTTTGAGGCCAGCCTGAAAGTACAAAATGAGACCTTGTCTCAAACAAACTAAAACAACAACAACAACAAAAAAAGAATAACAAGAAAGAGCTAAAGAACAACATTCATTTTTCCATTCCAAACAATATTTTTTCTAGCCCAGTGTCATAGAAAATAATACTGGAGATAAAATATGAAATATTATATCTTCCAAATCAGTAGCTGTATGATATACCAAGCTCTTTTTCTCTAAAAATGAAAAAATGAATTCTAGGAATGACTGAAGTTAAGAGAAGAAAGCTATTTATTGATAGGAAAGCTCCTGAGGGGAAGTAGGGATTCCAAGTGGGTAGCTGGAGACCCCACTTTACACAGGAGTCTTATTGAGTGAAACTCATGTGGGTACAGTGTGGACACAGCCACAATCATCCAGTAAGTCACATAGATAATAGTCACTTAGATAATGGTGGTCCAGTTGGGAGACAAACTATATAACAAAGGTGGATGGAAAGAACAAGGTTTCTCCTAGGAAGTGTTGGGTCCAGAGGTCTCCCATCACCCACTGGGATGATTGATATCTAGTTAAATTTCACTGGGCCCAGTGTTTAGTCTTTCATGAAGTATGTAGGCCTGGTCATCTTGTCTTTATCTTGGAGCCCAGTTTCCAAGTGATACATCACTTGCATCACAGCTGTGGACTGTTTTACCTTTGTCCTGCCCTTTTGGAGATCTAGCCTTATCTGATTGTCTCTACTACTTCTCCCTCACTCATCTGTCTTTAACACCAGCATGTTTTTAATCATTTTTCTGTAAAGACACCATAGAGATGCTGTGTTTTTCTTCTTGCCAAATATTGCCTTCTACTTTCCACATTCAGCTAGCTTGAGAATCAGTTACTGTGTTCAGGCTTCCAGTCTTGCCATGATTTTTGCAATATAAAGCTAGACAAAGCACTTACCAAGTGAAATGTTCATGGCCTGGCAACTGCAGAATCTAAGAAACTCAGAGATATGAAGCAATTTGCAGCTCATGCAGACCAACTCGTTCATTTCCCAAGTGAACCCAGAAACCTGACGCTGGTGAAGTGGTGTGGCTTCACCGGCACCACACAGTGAGTGAGGAGCAGATCTGCAGCTTCAGCTCATGTTTTTAGGGCCAAGGAGTCCTTTCCCCTGGGCTTTCAGCAACTTCTAACTCCCTGTGTGATGTCACTAGAGAAGAATGTCCTGAACTGGCAACCACCACTTTATCCTCCATTCCAATGCACTATGACAGTAGGGGCCATTGAGAGACAGCCACACAGATACATTCTGACTTCTATTGTTATGTTCCTGCAGGCCTCACATTTTAATGATGCCTTCTCCTCTCTACACTTGTCTTCCTGCTATACTAAGTGGTCAGTACTTTTCCTATGTCAAGAATTGACCAAACAGCTGTATGGAAGAAGCCTGGTTATTTTTGTCCATTTGTCCTTGCTCTGAGGTTTAGGCCATGTAGGGGTCATTCTGGATTTAATATTAGATTGAAATGTGAGAGCAGAACACTTTCCCAGATGAAGCTGTATTTAATTAGGCAGTCAAGCCTGTCTAGTTCTGAGTGACATGGAAATATAATTTACGAAGTAAAATATTTATTAAAAAGTAAACAGAAAAGCAATGTTAAAATGCTAACATTTAAGGTGATAGACAAGACGGTGATACTTAACGCTACATAGAAATATAGCAGTTGTATGAAATTTATCATCTTAATACTCTTAAAACTTAGAAAAAATACTAAATACGAAACTCCATGATTGATTTTTAAATAAAATGAAATTACAAAAAAGTTATCTTTTTAAAGTTTGACTAGACAATTAAGTAGAAAATATTAAAATATAAAGATAACTTTAAGACAAAGAAGTCCAATAGTAATTTTAAAGTATGTGCATACTATTTTATCACATGATTTTTTATATGTATTTAATTCTGCTTAATAGTTTGCCTTTAGAAATAAGAATTTTAGGGCCAGGGATTTAGCCCCGTGAATCCAGTGCCTGCCTTGCAAGCCTAAGGGCCAAATATTGCCTCCTACTTTCCACATTCAGCTAGGTTCGCTCACCAGTGACCACATACAACAATGCCTGGCATGGAGACTCACGCTCACATACCATGGTGCAGGGCGTGGTAGCTCATGCCTGTAATCCTAGCCCTGGCGAGGCAGAGGTAGGAGGACTGCTGTGAGACTGAGGCTCCTCTGTGGTACATGGTAAGCTGAGGGCCAGCCTGAACTACAAAGTGAGACCTTGTCTCAAAAATAAAATTAGAATTTTATAACAATTTCTATGCTAGATATAAAAATAAATCAATAACAATTCATGTAATAAAAATATTATTCAATTTTTATATAGTTGTCAAATAAATGAAAATTTAAACAATAAAAGTATTGTATACATATTAAATCTGTAAATGATCAGCATATATTGAAATTATTATACTTTAGAATTGGTGAAGTCATTATAGATTTAAAAAGTACAAATCTTCATACTGCTTAGCCCAGTATAACCATTTCTGTCAGTTTCTTCAAGTTTTGATCATGATTCTTTCTAAGATTTCTAAAAACTAGATATTGCTAAATACTTAACAACTATGGAATTGGTTAGATTATGGGAAAACAATTGTTGGCATAGTATACAGATATTAAAAACAAGATCACAAAATGAATCTGCTTTATCAACTTAAACCTTGTTTCAAAATAAAAAATGAAAGGGGCTGGGAGATAGCTCAAGAGCAGGGCAAACCTAACCTTGATAGTAAAGAGTAAGTAGTAATATATAAACATATTTATATTACAAAATAATTTTAGAAAATTAATTGTTTCCAAAAAGGAAGATCAAGAGATGGAAGGATGGATGGATGGATGGATGGGAGAAGCAGAAAAGGAAAGGAGACTGAAAAAAGAAGTTAAAATGTGTTATGCACATGTACTGACTTCCCATAAGAAACATAAATATTGTGTATTACAAACATGAACCAACAAACTGAAAAAAATGCATGCTGTTGCTTGAAGTTTCTTTAATCATGCAGAGAAAAAGTAAATGAAAACATTAATTATCATTCTGTGGTCATTGTTATTCTCATTACATTGTCTAATTCAGTTAAAAATGTGAGTTTTTAGCACCATACATAAAATGTTAGATATAAATAAAGGTTAACTTTTCAAGAGAAACATCAGGAATTTCTCTAAGAATTCAAACACATTCAAGCAATTACTTCCAAAGGCCTGGGAAGCAAAATACTATCCCCACAAGAAGAAAAATAACAGCCATAAATTTTAAAAGTAAAACATAAGCCATGGAACAAATGATGTAATGTTTTGAATTTTTCAGAATGCTACTGACATTTTAATAGGTGAACGACGCTAATGTTTACAAAATTTCTAAAGGGACACATGCATATTAGATTTATGTGTGAAATTAACTTCTCTACACTGAACTCATTTCAGAAAAGTTCTTTGCGATAACCAACTAACTAATCCTCACAGTATTGTACTACAGTGTATATCATTTTTCTTCTAAACTATTCTGAAATGCTTTTAGTACTTATAATGAAGGCTTAGTGAATTTATTTAACTAATTATTAATTCAATTTAACATAGGAACATGTATGTAACAACCTTTTCCTTTGAAAAAAAAGTGCATAGAAAGTATTTGGTTGGATTAAGGTTTGGATAGAGACAATTGTGTGCTTATGTGTATCATGTATTGTAAATAAATTTTAGTGTAACAAAAATTTTTTTTTTTTGGTTTTTTGAGACAGGGTCTCGCTTTGTAGTTTAGGCTGGCACTGAGCTCAGCCTCCAACTCACATCACAGCAATCCTCCTACCTCTGCCTCCCTAGTGCTGTGATTACAGGCATGAGTCACCACACTCGGCACTGTGGTATGTGGTACTGATTGCTGCTGGGAGTGAGTCTCCACACCCAGTATTGTATGTGGTTAACCAGGGAATCGAACCTGGATCCTTGCGCTTGCAAGACAGGCGCTGGAACCACCGAGCCAAATCCCCAGCCCTAGTGTAACAAATTGTATTTGAACTTGAGCTATGTTGTTTTTGAAGCTGGATTGAATGCAAAAAAAAAAAAAAAAATTTTTAAACAGGGTTTCATTTTCTGGAATTCAAGAATATAAGGAAGCTCTGCATTACTTGTGGAGAAGTTGTGGAAGAAAGAGATGAAATCTGAAAAGGAAACAGTAGATTCCTTTTCACAAGGAACCTCAGAGAGTTCAGAGGTTCTATGGCCCCAGGAGCTGTAGCACAATATTTATGTTCACAGGAATGGCAAATAATAAGGAAAACAACAATCAAACCTGGACACCATGAGATCAAGAATGAAAGAGGTCCTACCCATAGTGTCTGAAGACTGATGGTAAAATTCCAATATGCCAATGGATGTCAATAAAAATACTAAGTTTCATTAATGCCTCTGAGAGCCAGATAACTATTTCTTATTCCTCATAATACCCAACACGGAATATTTAGGAAAAATAGAGGAGAATTCTTGAATAGATATTAAATATTTACCACCTTGACAGTACAGTGCAAATTTTTGTAAGTGAATGAAGCATGTAGATATTTGCTCTGTACTAAGAAGTGAATTTAAACCTATTGTTAAGGACATTTCTTAGCAAAATTTGCAGAAATATGTAGCATATTACTTGGGAAAAAGAGACAGTACACATGTTTAAGTGATTTGTAAGAATAAAAAAATTACTTTAACAATAATAACAAATAAATGAAAAAATTTAAAGTTAAAGTGAGCTACAGACAAAAAAGAGAGAGAGAGAAACATGGGGACCAGGTGTTTTAAAATCTGTATGACAAATACATTCTGAAAGATAAAGATTTATTTGGAAGTGGACATTTCAATGAGAATGCATGAATGATGTGCACATTCAAGAATGCTGAGGCAAGGGCCGGGGAGTTAGCTCAGTGGTTCCGGCGCCTGTCTTGCAAGCGCAAGGGCCCGGGTTTGATTCTCCGGTAACCACATACCATACTGGGTGTGGAGACTCACGCCCAGCAGCAACCAGTACCACATACCACAGTGCCGGGCGTGGTGGCTCACGCCTGTAATCCCAGCAGTCGGGAGGCAGAGGCAGGAGGACTGCTGTGATGTGAGTTTGAGGCTGAGCTCAGGGCCAGCCTGAACCACAAAGCGAAACCCTGTCTCAAAAAACCTAAAAAAAAAAAAAAAAAAAAAAAAAAAGAATGCTGAGGCAAGAGGAACTTTTTGTCAATTTTTAAAAACAGTAGTATATTACTCCATGTGTGTAACACATAAAGTTTCCAGTTTTGGTGGGAAGCTAGTAGATGCACAGAGCAGGCAGATGAGGTTGATTACAGACGTCATTTCACATCAGTAATGCTAAACCACAAGGACACATGGGTAATGTCTGGTCCAAGATTCAAATGACCATTGCTATGCAGCCATCCGTAGGGCATGGAGGCAAAGGCTGCAGGGGTCCTCTCTGCACAGCTGTGGTTGTGCAGCCTTGCGGAATAGCTCCTGTTATCAGCCATTTGTGCATGAGTAATCTCCCTCCGTGACCTCGCAGCTCTATCCTTTATCATTTTCCTTCATGAAGCTTTGGCAAAAGCTACTCTGTTTAGATTCTGACAACTTTTACAAATAAAATCTATCTCACCTGTCAATATTATCAAATTAATATTTCATGGAAAAAAGCTAACATGGCATAACATTGTTCTCATTTCAAAGGAGTAATTATTTCCTCCCCCAAACAGCTGTATTCTTTAGCTTCTAAAAGAACATTTAAGGTAAAGGAAAGACTGAGAGAAGCATGGAACTCCTGGGTAAGAATGATAGGGATGTTGAATTGACTGGTTCCCCAACTCTGCAGTGATGCAACTCACCTGGAGGTCTGTCCAAGGCCTGGCCTCTTGCATGCTCTCCTGAAAATCCTGACTTAATGGGATTGAAATAATTCTGGGAATTTGTACTTTTAGTGACTACCAGAACCACAGATGGTCCTTATCCTAGGAACTTGTGGGAAATGTGGAAACACTGAGGTGTCCCATTTCTTCAGATGGGAAGAGATGCATCCGGAGGTTGCATATCCAAAAAATCAGTGAAGACGTCATACTCCTATGACAATCTCTTGTGTCTTCATTTCATTCTCTAACACTGTAAGGTCTCTCAATTATGACAAGGGCAGGAATTCTAGGTGATTTCAACACAAATGAAATTTATAAAAATAAGTAAAACAATAATAGAAAATCTATGGGTATTCCATTGATAATAATCTACATTAAAGTATAGTTTACATTCTAGTACACTGATTATATGACTATATAGATAGATAGATAGATATACATATATACATATACATACATATATATATGTTTATATATATATATATAAACACAATATAATCTCTCATTTAAAAGTATACACCTATATTCCAATACCAAGATATTTAGTTCAAACACAGCCACCTGAATCTCTCAGCTCTTAGAGGCCTTGAGTTTTGAAATTTGAATACAACATTTTTATCTGAAAAGAATAGAGAATAAATACCTAGAAAATAACAAAAGCCTGTTGAATAGTCTAGGTAGCATATTCTTCCTTCCTCATCCTGAGCATGCCCAGTCTCCATTTGTTAACTCATGGAGTTAAGTTCTGTGAATTTGTTAGACAAAGAAAGGTGATGAAGTAGAGTCCTTAGAATGAGGACATTTCTCTTAGTCTGTGAAGCCTAGTACACTAAAAGATACTGCAGGCTAGTGAGTTATATAAAAATAAATATCTCATAATGCCTCTTCATTAAGTGTACAACTTCATTAAGTGTACAACTTAATGACCACATGGAGGTGTGGGTGGGTGGCTGATATAATAAATTTATGTCTAACATGAAACAAAAGTTGTACCTTTCTACCTAGAGTTTTTATACAGTACTAAGAGATTGGACTAAGAGTCTAAGAGATTGGGCACTCTGAAGCTTAAATTTATAAAATATCTAAAATGATAATTCACATGCTCAAATCAGACTCTTTTCTGTTCCTTTTTCTATTAATACTTTTTATCTCTGCCTTCCCTATGATCACCAAGGTTTTCTGTCAGTCAGCTTTGAGAATTACAGCAGAAATTTGATAGCGGATCAAGAGTGCAACACCTTGCCTTGCTAATTTTCAGATCTTACAGGGGCCAACTTCAATGACTGTGTTTCCAGGTATATATGGCAATTTAAAAAACCAACCTAACTACTGTGGACTTGATTCTCTTTACAGTACCAAACTTGATAACTTTTGTGCAGGACCCTGAACAGAAACTCAGATAAGGGTTTTTGGTTGCAAGCAACAGAAAATGACTAGCTAACACACAACATTCTTGCTGCAATTCCCAACAAACTTTAGATATTTCAAGAGTGCTTACTGTGATTACTTCTTACTACTAAAATTAGAATTTAATATATTTCACATTTTATTTTTAAAATTATTTCCAGGGCTGGAAGTGGTTGTGGCTAAGTGGTAGAGTTCTTGCCTAGCATATGCAAAGTCCTGGGTTTAATATTTTCCTCCCCTTAACCTTAGGTTAGCAGAAAATAATGTTGATTTGAAGAATGAATATGGTTTTCTCATAACCTGTTAGCCATGCCCTTTAAATGAGTTGAAGCATTATTCTGGAGAAAAGATGTAATGTAAATTCCAAAGCAAGTGCAATAGGGAACACTGAACAGATTAAAGTCACTGACCTCTTCTGCTATATCTTCCCTTTTCCCACATGAGAGAAAGGTAATTCCGACTCATAGTCACATGGAGACATCAAGAATAGAAGCTATATCAGGAGATGACTTGGCAGTGGAAGGGAGAACAAATCATTTATTGTAGAATCTGTGGGAAAATGACAAGCACTATGGTTGTAATACATTTTTCTTTTGAGGACTGTAATTAGAAATAAGTCTAGAGAGGCAAGTATGTATAACCAAATTCCAGTGGGTCAGAATTAAGCCCACAATAAGCCCACAGAGATTTGCTGGAAGAATGTCATGGACTCTTATAGAATGGATAGCAACATCAGAAATATGCTCAGAAATGGTCTGGAACTGAGAAAGGCTGGGCAAAAGGAATCATCAAGAAAATATCAAAAACAAATAAACAAACAAAATCATGCCACTAGTAGGATTCTTGGTTTTTCAGAATTGCTTTTGCTGGTTACCAAATTTTGGTCATCGAATTACATTTCCAATTGCATAATTTCTAAATGACCCCTGCTTTTGTGTCACTTCCTCAGCATTCAACAAAGAGTAGGAACATCTGGCTCACAGGTCAAGTACTCATTGCCCAGCTGTTGGGGGAAAGAAGAGAGAATATCTTCTACTGCACTTTTTAGAGACAGCATCCAAACTCCTGCTAAGTTTCACATAATGTGAGAATCCTCCAAACTATAATGGATTCCAATGTAAGGAGCCAAAAACTAAATCACTGTATGCAGTATAGGGAGTGAAAGCTATTAATCGTGATTTGTTTGATAGAAGGCACACTTAGGAAGGAGAGACTGCTGGCAAAGAACTGGGCTATGCAGCCATCACCAGAATGACAGCAGTGTGATGCTATTCATAACTGTGTGAAAATATATAGCGGTGCTTTTGACAGACATACCTCAGGTTTGCTTTTATAGTAGTAGTGTATTGACTCCATCCTTCTTTTTCATGAACTAAACATTGAGAAAAATAAAGCTGAATATTGGTTGGAAGGCTATTGTACTCTACTGGCAGTGTTCCTGGGAAACCATCACACCGGATTCTTTAAAATTCCAGATTCTGAATCAGACAGCAAGGAAGTCAAGCAGTCTCTACAGAAATAAAAGCCTAAAATAAAAGCCTGTGTAAAACTTTGCTACTTCTTTTGTCTGTGAATAGAGTACTTCCAGGTGAGTGTTTCTCCCTTATTAATATCTATGTATGGATCTTAGCAAAAATCTCTGTGCTAAAGGCACAAGTTATTCTTAATATATGAAAGTAAAGAATATGAGAAAAAATAAATACATAGACACACAGAAAACTTTGAAATTCACTATCAATTTTTGTCCATATTATCTTTATATTACTCATGAATCAATGCATTATTTAAATAAAACAAAAATTAGATACAATATCTTTTTTCCTCTCTCTATTTGCCCCTTCCTCCCTTCCTTCCTCTTTCCTTCCTTCCTCTTTCCTCCTTCCTCTTTTCCTTTCTTCTTCCTCTTTTCTCCTCCTCCACTTTCTTTTTTGATCAAACCCAGGATGTCACACATGCTAGGCAAGTACTCTACCACTGAGCAACACCTCCAACACAAAACTTTCTTTTATTCGGCTTCATTCTATTTACTGGGACCTCAGTTGATGACAAAAAATAAAGCAATGAGACATCACAGCTGGACCTAAGATGAGCTCCAATTTTGAAAATCATAATCAGTTATCTGAAATTTAATTATTCTATTAAAAGAAGTAATTTTACACATGACCATATTCTTGGTATTAACAATTTTAGTCACTGGCTGATTTTAAAAGATTTTTAAGGGGAATATTATACTATTTATGAGAAATTTTATTTTGAATTACTTTTTAAAATCACTGTTGCCTGTTGGAGGGTAAAATGCATGTGTTGACACTGATGTCACATCCAAAAATATCTGTATCTCTGAATTTTCACAACTAAGCTGATATACTCAAAATGACATTCCATTTTATAACTAGTTATGTGTACCATGAAATTATTTATAGTGATAAATTTATACTTATTGAGTATAAACATATATAATTTACTTAATATGACATCTAATTATATTATTTCAGCTAGTAATCTTCACAATATCTTTATGACAAAAATATTATTTTTATTTTTATCTTCCTTTCAAAGATAATATACAGGAAGCATGGTAGTTTAAGTAACATCCAAAGTTTTGCAGCAAATAAGCCCTGGTCAGCTAGACTTCTTAGATAATATATCTGACAGTGACAGATATTCATCAAGGTAGAAGGTAACAGCCTGTGATCGCCCATGCAGACCCAGTCCACACTACTGTGGGATGTATTTTGGAAAATGATATTAATACTTCTATACAATTTTCCCCATATATCTCACCACATCTCAGTCTCTGCAAGGACTGTGATAAAATGAAGGTGCTTGAACTATTCTAAATTATTAGTCACTTAGCCTACAATATAAATCCTTCTAACTAATTTCTAACAAGTGAATCTTGGTAGTTATATATATATATATATATATATATATATATATATATATATATATATATATATGTATGTATACATTTGTTTCAGAATACTCTTATCAGCTTAGGTCATGTGGGAAATCTATAGAGTGCCACTGAATTAAGCTACTCTGGAGTATAAAAACACATTTTCATTGTCATTGGAACTGTTGGTTGGTGGTAAATCACTCCTTACATAATAAAACTTGGTATCTCTGAAATCCTAAAAGATTTTGGAAAGGATTACTAGAAAATTTAGCCCACTAAAGTGTTTTAACTCTTTTGTTAACAAAATCTTTGACTCAATTCTTATTTGAAGAAAAAACTGTCTTCTTTCAAATCTGGAGCTTTTTGTTGAAACAAATTGCTAGAAAAATATCACTAAGTATTTGACAGTTTTCCAACTAGCTATTATATTTTCTTCAGCTTATTCCAAGTTTACTCCCACAATGGCAGAAATCTAGAGGGACAGATGTGCCTAATAAGACTTCAGTTTATCAATTCAAGTCATGATAAATACAAAAGGAAGCAAACATACTATATCAATGGCTGACTAAAGTTGTCATTTAACAAGAAGTCCTTCATAAACTCATCAACTGCTCATTTCTTTTTTTTTAATTCATTAAGTTTGTTGCTACATTTTTAGAAATACATTATGAGCACATTCATCACTGGGAATTTGTACTTGTACATGATATATCTTAGTTCTTATTTTTTCCCATTCCCCTTCCTTCCCTTCAATACTTCCTCATCTTCTTATATACAAATGCATTATTTCAGCTTGCTGTTTCTTTTCTTTTTTTTTCTCATTTCATTTTTAAACAAGTTGTTAATATGTTCTTTATATATAGTATATTAAAAATATTCACAAATTAGACATGCCTTTCTCTATGGAATATTTTGTACATCATAAGACATGCATAAATATAGAATTTAACTAAGATGAGATGAACCTACTATAAATCATTAATTATCTGGAATTTTTTTTTTTTTTTTTTTTTTTTTTTTTTTAGACAGAGTCTCGCTTTGTAGTTCAGGCTGGCCCTGAGCTCAGTCTCAAACTCACATCACAGCAATCTTCCTACCTCTGCCTCCCAAGGGCTGGGATTACAGGCATGAACCACCACACCCAGCACTGTGGTATAAGGTACTGGTTGCTGCTGTGAATCTCCACACCCAGTATTGTATGTGGTTACCGAGGATCGAACCTGGGTTCTTGCGCTTCCAAGACAGGCGCCAGAACCACTGAGCTAAATCCCTGGCCCAAATGTCACATTAAGTAAAGTTAATTACCAGCACTGATTGCTGGTGGGCATGAGTCACCATGGCTGATATTGTTGTATGTGGTTACCAGGGATTGAACCTGGGGCCCTTGCATTTATTTGCAAGGCAGGTCCTGGAACCACTGAGCTAAATCCTCAATCCTGTTTATTTGGATTTTAAATATGCCTACCCTGAAGGCCAAAAGCTTTCACTTGTCAAGAAAAATAGCTTCTGGATGCTCAATTTTAAAGTGTTTGCCAATTAAATTGTCCACTTATCATCACTAACTGATAAGGAAAGCCATCCATACACAAGGGATAAGACTCTCCATTAACAATAGAAAAGTTGGGGGCCGAGGATTTAACTCAGTGGTTCTGGTGCCTGTCTTGCAAGTGCAAGGACCCGAATTCGATCCCCAGTTAACCACACACAATACTGAGCATGGAGACTCACGCCCAGCAGCAACCAGTACCACATACCACAGTGCCGGGCATGGTGGCTCACGCCTGTAATCTCAGCACTCAGGAGGCAGAGGCAGGAGGATTGCTGTGATGTGAGTTGGAAGCTGAGCTCAGGGCCAGCCTGAACTACAAAGTGAGACCCTGTCTCAAAAACACTCCCCAAACAACAACAACAACAACAACAACAAAAACAATAGAAAGTTTTCAGAAGCTGCATTTCAATAGTCTCCTGGATAATTTTACCATTTCTGCTGACACTTTGACACCAATCAAGAAGCCGTGACTCTTATATCAGAATGTGGCTAAGAAAGTACCTCAAAGAGAATACAAGAATCGTCCACACCATCACTTTCTTGCATTTTGCTGTTGCTGTTATTGTTAGTATTTTCATCCATATGTGGCTTTGTTGTTTCAAGCTCCTTAAGACATTTGCTAATTCAGCAAGAGTTGAGTTAGTTTCAGACTGTGAACAATTCAACTTTATTTTATCAGGCACACAAACAAAAATGAATATTATGGACAAAGATAATGGCCAGTGGGCATGGTTTCTGGATGCTGTCAGGATGGCACGTCCACTCTCCCTTGGGAATGTTACACACATGGCAGCAGGACCTGGTGACGGGGCTGGTCCTCATCCACATTAAAAAGGGAATAAAGAGTCATACATTCAACTAAATATTAATAAATCCCTACTTCTTGATTAATGATTAATAACATTACTTGAATTTCTAATATTTTCTTCAATGGCCCTAAAAAAAGATCACTGTACCAGGGAGTAGAGGTCCTCTAGATGATATGTGTGAAGACTGGGGTAACCTGTGACACCAGGTGTTCTGTCTGGACAGAACAGCAAGAAAGGGAAATGCACAGTAGCCTTTCCCCTGGGGAATCTCTTACTGAAAAGAGAAATGGAGCATGCTGGGGATTTAGTTCAGTGTCACTAGTGCCTGCCTGCTGAGCACAAGGTTATGAGTTTGACCCCCAGTATGAAAGAAACCAAGAAAGAAAGAAAGAAGAAAAAAAGATAGACAAATTGACAATTTTGTTTTCTGAATCATGACAGCAAAGCCAACCAAGTGGCCTGAAAAGGTTTTTGTTTTGTTTTGTTTTTGTTTTTTTTTTGTTTGTTTGTTTGTTTGGTTTTTTTTAAAATTATCTTTATTGGTACATTAAATATACACATCATGATTGCACTCCATAATGGGGATTTGTACCAGTATAAGACACA
>PVIR01002226.1:45190-105651 GCA_004026965.1 Petromus typicus
CCCCCCCATATATATAAAATTTGTTTCCTTACTTTTTTGTTACAATCTTTTTTGAGACAGGGTCTCGCTTTGTAGTTCAGGCTGGCCCTGAGCTCAGCCTCCAACTCACATCACAGCAATCCTCCTGCCTCTGCCTCCCGAGCGCTGGGATTACAGGTGTGAGCCACCATGCCCGACACTATGGTATGTGGTACTGGTTGCTGCTGGGCGTGAGTCTCCACACCCAGTATGGCATGTGGTTTCCTGGGATAGAACCCTGGCCCTTGTGCTTGCAAGACAGGCGCAAGAACCACTGAGCTAAATCCCCGGGCCCCCTGATTAGGTTTTTTAATAGTTGGATAATAAAATCACCAGGTTCATCTGGCTTCAAGTGACCAGCCCCTCTTCCTCCCTCCGTGTGTCTTTCTCCTTGAAATTTGCTCAGCACAACATTTAAATTGGAATAAGTACCTGTTGTTGCTTGTGTCTAAAAGTCTCCCCAAAGCCTCATGCAGTCTTTTTTAAAAATAACTAAATGCATAATGCTAGGATTAAGCGTTTTGAGTACCAAAGCACTACATGAGAGTGATTGGTGTGGCGCTGCCTAATCCCTGTAGTCTGAATGAGATATAAGGATAAAGAAGAAGCCGTGCAGGTCCCTGCTGCCTTTTCTGTCTTGCGCACGCCATGTTGTTTCTCCCGTATGGCGCCTGTTTGCTATCTGTGCTTTGGAGTCAGCTGATCATGGACTGAAACCTCTATGAACTGTACACTAAACAAATCCCTTCCCTCGAACTTTAGGTGCTGGGTATTTTATCTCAGCAGTGAGAGAAAAGTAACAAAGTACTCAACTCCTCAGCTAAAATACTCAAAGATATTAAAATATGACTTATATATTTGTGTTTTCAAAATTGTATCAAAACTGATTTAAAAAACTCAAACTCTGTGGGTTAAATGAGCGCAGACTATCACAGTGTTTTATCCTAAAATAGAGAAAGGCTATATTTATAATTCAAACATCTAGAGAGCTCAGAGCTTTTATCCCATTCTAGAATATTTCTTATTTTCAGACAAATCTGACTTGTCCAAAGTTACATATATTATAAAGCTAGAATTTGACACAGGCAATTTTGTCCCAAAGTCCCTATTTTTAATCACTACTCTGTAGAAAAAGGATGACATGTATGTCACAAAATAATTATAGAGTTAAGATAATCCATATACACATATAATATCTTTAACAGTGCTTAGTTTGCTGTAATCAACCCACACAATGGAGTTTTCCTAATAGTAAGAAGAATGGAATAGAAAGCAGATTTTGCAGTAAATGTCTGTCATTGGAACTAATTTTACTGTTTATGAGATTCCTGACTTTGTAAAAATTGCTTGGCCAACCTTTACTTCATAGAGGAATAATATATCCTATATGATGAGGTGGGAAAAAATTAAAACAAGGAAAAATATAAGTAACACCTGGTAGCTGTAAAAATTATAGAAATTATTATTACTATTTGCTGGGAGGTGAATCAGTCAAATACTTTTTGTTTGTTTGTTTGTTTGAGGTAGGGTCTTGATGGCCCTAAGTCCACTAGGTAGCTCAGGCCAGCCTTGAACTCATAGCAATTTTCCTACCTCTGCCTCCTGAGTGCTAGGATTACAAGCATGAACCACCATGCCTGGCACTGTCATATTGCAGTACTGATTGTGAGTGGGCATGAGTCTCCACACCCTGCATTTTTGTATGTGGTTACTGGGAATTGAACCTGGGCTCTTGCACGCAAGGCAGGCACTGGAACCACTGAGCTTAATCCCTAACCCCAAAACCTGTTTGTTTTTTCTCATTTGTTTTTTATCACAGAAGATTCTCTGAATTGTAGTAGTCATTTAAGGTCAAAATTTTATTTTTCACATTTGTGACCTATTTATTTCATATATGAGTATATCCTGAAGGTATGTCCATTTGAGTATCAATAACTCAAATTTGTCATTCTTTATGGAAGAGTAATTACAGATGTGTAAATACCATATCTTTTCTCAGATATAAGAAACTGAAAGTGTAAATGAGTTCTAAAATGTATGTTATATTTTGTACAATATATACTATTCAAAGGGAAATGGTATAGAGGTAAGTAATGAGGACAAAGACAAAATTGTGATGGTAATAAAAAATGAAAATAAAGCTCATGTATATAGGGGGTGGGAGTTGTAGGGTGGGGAGGGGAATGAGAAGAAAATGAGAATCAAGTCATGCCATATACTGGTACATTTTGTCAATGTTGAGTGTGATCATGATATCTATGTAAAATGTACCTTTTTCATAATACATTAAAATTATTTTTAAAAATTAATAATTTCATTTCCTGTTTAGGAATAAATCTAGATTATTTAAATTCTGCATAATATATTTAATTCTCATGTGAGAAATCTTCCAACTACCAAAAACCTCATAAAAATAAGTCTTGATTTATAAGGGAAAGCATTTTTACTCATTCATTCAACAAATAGGTAGCATCACTCACTGTATATACTCACACTCTTTTGAGTTGTGACTATACAGTGTTAAACCAGGAAGCAAAATTCTCTGCTCTGTGTAGTTTAAAATCTGGTGGTGTGAGTGGGGGGAGCACATAAACAATAACACTTTAGACAGAGGTGCAGAGCAGTGTGGATAATAAAGCAGGAAGAGGAATAAAGTGTGAGAGAAATCAAGAGTTATTGACATCGGAAAGAGGATTGTTAAGAAATGTCTCTCCAACCTGAATAATGATCTGCAGTTGAGGAGACAAGCCCTAAAACTCCGGAAGAAGAATATCTGAGCAGAGAGAAAGGTAAGTGCTGATATCTGACACAGACTGCCACGGCAGGGCTTAGAATGGAGACATGCAGAAAATAAGCACAAAAACATACTGATGGGGTGAATAAATACATTTTGAAAAAGTGTACTGTGTTTTCTCACTACAATTAACAATGAAGTTTACATTCTAAGTGCTGAGAAACTCACCATAAAATTTACTCAGTTAACTTTGTCTTTTCTAAACTTAGTAGACTCACTTATCTTTTTTTTCTCTTACTCCAGTTATGTAGAATAATTCTGAGAAGCATTCTTGGGGATCTACAAAATGCACAGTTGGGCTCTTCATGTACTAGAAAAATATGTATTTTAAACTTCTTGGCTCCTATGTAATTTTAAAGTTCAGTCAAGATAATGATGGCCCAGGATATTTTGTTATTATGTTCTCTATGTCATCATAAAAATATTTATAATTTCTAAATGTTCATTCCTCTCACTTTTGAATATACTGCATCTATAGGTAGGATAAGAACAAAATATACATTTTGGTACTGTACTGGAGATAATTTCAGTGTAATAAATCAGTAGTCATTGAAAAGACTAAAGGAAGCCAAGTCAAAATTGATTTGGAGTTATGTAATCAAAAGCAAGACCACTGCTACGAACTCTCATTCAATTATGTCTATAGTATAAATCCAGGAAAACTGAAGATGTCTCAAGCTGACCATGATTCATATCTTTCAGAGTTTTCTAAATGAGATTTCTTGGGAAAGTAGTCAAATTAATGATCCTGTTCAACAATCGATGAAAAATGGGAGAAAAAGAGCTGCAATGAGATACAAAATCTGCTATGCTTTTCAGCATCCTTATCCGTGCACAACAGAAGTTAACAATTATTTTCTATATTGGGTTGAACAGTAAATATTTTAGTTTTTGTGGACCATTTGGTCTTCCTCTTATGATCACTCAACTCTGATATTGTAGCAAGAAAGCATTCAGTATACTAAAGAATGGAAATGTCCATGTTCTTGTCAAACGTCATCTCTAAACAGCCAGCATGTAGTCCACGGATAAGAGTTTGCTGACCCTGCTATGCACAACAAAAGCTCCTCACACTGCAGGGCTAACTGTGTGTGATGGAGCCTACGACCTCTAGGAGGATCCTCTCAGTGAAATGTTTTCTTACATTTGGTCTGTTTAATGTTTTAAGGTGTCATTGGTTATCATGCTTTTGGACACTTTTTGTTTGAATACATTTCCTCAAAATTCTTCTAACATGTGGTAACAGGCTAACACTCAGTCACTCATTCATTCATTCTTGGCAGGAAGATTAGTAGATGATTTGAAGATAAGCTTTGGGGGAATGTTAGGAAGGGTGAGGCAGAGCACATGCAGTTGTGGGATCTCTGGGTCTCCCCTGAAATCTCGACTGTCTTGTAAAGGGCTAAATGAGAGGAGTGAATAAGCAAAGAATTGTCCAATTAGATTTGGGTTTCTCTGAAAAGATATCTGGTCTTTTGGTGAAACTTGATGTTGGCTTCATTCTGTCTCTGTATCCAGAATATGGACTATTGCCAATGAGGCGTTTGGAATAAGAAAAGAGAAGTATGGAAAAAGTAGTGGTTATACTCTTCAGAGCTGGAAGTATTCTGATTTATACTATACATCTGACATCAAAGAAAAGTATGATGTGTTGAATTACCCCACCTTCACTCATAACATGGTGAAAACTTTTCTATTTATCCCCTACCCTTTTTCTTCTAAATCTATTTCTATTTCTTTGCCATTTCTTTTTTCTAATTCCTTTCTTCTCTTAACTAAAGTAGATAGAAAGGGTGGAAAAAACAGAGAAATGAAGTGGAAAATGGTTAGTTTGAGGGATTGAAAAACAAGAGCAAAAAATGCCACATTTTTGTTTTTTGTTTTGTTTTATTTTGTTCCAGTACTTCCAGGACTTCATACTGAGCTACACCTGCATAACTTTTTATTTTTTGTTTTGAAACAGGGTTTTGCTGGGTTGCCCAGGTTGGCCTTGAACTTAGACCCTCCTGCCTCAGCCATTCAAATAGCTTGGGTAAAATGGGATCATTTTGACTTTTTTTCCCTTTTCAATATGAATTTCTCTCATAACATGAGCCATAAACACTTTAATTTATAGAACTAAATAAATTTATCTTAAAATTTTTGGCAAACATCAGGAAATACGATTGTTCATTTGTTCTCTTTTTAATCCAAAGGTAGAAAAGGTAAGAAGAATTAATTTTAAAATATAATTCTAATATCTATAAACTACATTTAAAATTCTGTGATTTCACACAGTTTTCAACATCTGGACATTTAAACATTATCATTTTGCAATTAAGTTTGTAAAGTTTGTAATAATAGCACTTTGTGATCAAAGTGACTGACTCCCATGAGCCACTTGTGTTAAGAAGCACAAATTTTCAATATAAAATTTATATTTTAACAACTCAAATTCATCTTTCCCAATCAGTAAAAACACAAAAGATGCACAGTTAATAAAATAATTTCTTAAAAAATTATGTCATTTACTTTTTTAAATTTATCAGATTTGATTGAATACAAACATGTATTGATAAACTGTTGGAAAAGGAAATTATTTGGATTGAATTTCACATATTAAATAAATGAATAGGAGTATTGTTTATTATATCAATAATAAAATATAAAAGCTTAATATGAAATGCCAATGAAAATATGATTCATAATTATTTTCTTTTTTTTTGGTTTTAAGTTTCTTTTTGTGAGTTACCAAGACATCTGAGTTAAAAACATACCCAGAAGCAGTATGATACAGCCCTGGAAAGTAGTAAGTCCAGATTTTCACTATTACCTTGAAATCATTTTACATATGTTTCCATTTTATTTTTAATATTTTTCTTCAGATTGAATTTTAGGCTTTCTCATCTCCCATTTTATTCAGTGTCACAGTAGTGAGCTGTAGGGATTCATGTACTACATACAATAGCAGGTTCAAATGAATTATCCTATAATTCTCTCGACCTGGCCGACCTGATGTGAAGAAATATGCTTTTCCTTAGTGAACCTATTTATTCTAGTGAATCTTTAGGATGAGATACTCCACATCCCTTTCAATTGACAAAAAACTCCTAAAAGCAGAGCAAAATTTTAAAAGGGCCATCTTACCCTTTCTTTGTTGTGACATATAAGGTCAATTATCATATGGGTCCCAAAAGATTTTTTTCTTCAGGAAATCTAAATGTGCTTGATGTTTTTATATTTAAAGCCAAAAGGACAGCAGCAAAGCTAAATGACCTTGTGAAAACTATTACATATTTTAATCTCATCTCACCAGCCAGACCCCCAGAGCCTCCACAGACAGGCAGTGGACATGCTCCTCTAATGACCTGATTCACTGCTGGCAGCACCGGTGACCTTGAAATCAGAAGAGCTTTTCCACATCCTAACAGCAGGGATGAAAAAGACGTCGCTCTTCTCTGTGGCAATCTGTTTGAATATGATTCATTACAGTGAGACTGTTGATATTTTCACTCTCATAATACCTTATATTGTAAATAGAACTCAACTAGTTTATTAATCCCTTTGAATGTTCAGTCTTCCCAATATTTTAAGGTCTGTCTCAAATTCATCCTTTTTCATGAAACTGCCCTACCCTGACATCGCTCATGGTTAATCAGCCTTCACAAAACACATACCTCAGTACTTTACATATTAGGCACTTTACCTAAACATTGCACCAGTGCTAATCTTATCTTTCCAACTAATGGAAATGACCTTTGATTCAAGTTTCTATCTTGAAGAATATATGGGCTTTAAAAAATTTATAAAATAACACGAGGTTTTAAGTGGGTATTTTGAAGGAGAAAGAGGAGGAGGAAAGTCTATAGCAAGTGCCCTTTTCACTCTAATTCCTTTATAAATATTTGACAACAAGTAAACCAGGGCCAATTGATGGAATGGAGTATCACTGTATTAAAAGATAATTATTCAAAGGAAAATTGCTAAACAATTCTTTCTTTTTCATAGTTCCTCTGTTTTCCTTCCTTGATCTGCATGTTATTTTGTATAAATCTTTAATCATTTTTGTTTATCTTATAGCTGTTTTCAACATTCATGTTGATAACTTTATAATGTTTCATTTACATTGACATTAAACAAAACTTCTATTATTATTTCCTTATTTCTGCTCTAAAATTCCACCGACTAAAGACTGACGTTGGAAATCATAATGGTGCTTCTATCCATCTGTATTGAAAACAAGCCTGTGAGATCAATGACCCATGAAGGGTCACTGACAATCAATAGCCTGAGCACTCAGGTTTCCATTTGGAGATTCTGGGAATAAAATCTTATCAGGGTTGCTCACATCTTATAGGTGCTGAAAAAGTTTTTTGATGCTATGCAACAGATTTACAAAGATATTAATTTATTTACAAAGAACTGATATCACTATACCTGCTACTCTTCTTAATCAGAGGCAGATTCTTTCTAGACATTAAGTTTGTACTTTTCACCATAAAATAAATAAACGGGTAAAGTTGCTGGATGAAACAATTTTCCATCTACTCATTCAGGATTTGTGAGACACTGTCATTTGTCAGATTGGATTTAAGTGTACTTCATTGGATAATTTACTCTACATAGGTGAACAGGGTGCCTTGCACATCTGAGGTGAAACAGTTGCTCATTTAAAGGAGATAATTCAGTTTCTCTGTTTTCAACTATTTATTCTGAATCTATTTAATTCAGTGCTTTCAGACACTGTTAAAGATGTAGTTTAAAAGAAAAGAAGCACATTCTTGGCCTTTCTAAATTTGAAGTTCATTGTAGAGGGTGTGCTCTAGAACCTAAAGTACAGGAAGGAATGAATTGCATAAAGCTGTTGTGGGAGTCAGCCTGGAGAGAGATGTTAAGAGCTCTGCTTTATGGTATGAACACGATCGGTGCAGGAGATGAAGTAGCCACGAGTATGGCCTGAGTATAGACTGTAACCAAAGTGTATTTGTGCTCAGACTGTAGCAAGAAAAACAAAGAATGATTCCAGGGGCAGACAGAATAGTAATGACAGGAAAGTTCCATAGAAGTTGCTTCATAAAGTGAAAATTTACTAAATGAAAAGTCAGTCCAAAAATCACTGGGTGTGATGAATCACAGGGAGATGACATTGAGATACAAGGTACTGCTTAACCCACTTTGACAGGCAAGACACAGCAAGATATGTCTTGAAGGACTCAAAGTTAGATATAGGGCAATAGTGGATCAGTACTAGTATGCAGTTATACTCTTATTAGTTTTCAGGTAATGCATTCAAGTATATTAAATAATATTCAGCAGAATCAAGATTTGTAATAGATTTTTCTTCTGGATTACACCTGTACATGCAAAGATCATTTCTACCTACTTTATTAATCATAACATAAACCGTAAGTTCCTACATATTCTTTTTTACATCAGGAAAAGCAAAAACGACTCTAGCAGCAGAAGAACACAGAAAATATAAAGATGGATGTGTTATTTTGTTTCTAAGCAAAATACCTGATACCTGTGTTTCACACTTAATTAAGATAAAGATGTAAAATTAAGTAGCTGATTGGAGATAAAATAATTTCCTGTATTTCATTAGTTTTCCTATTTTACGCTTCATTAAAAGACTAAATAAATTTCTGCTTACTTATATATTTCCTTTATTTACACTACAGCCCAACTAATTTGATGCTTGCTCCTTCTGCTCTGAAGACAAGAGCAGGCAGTAAATTGCTGTTGCAAAAAACTATCCACAACTCAAAATATCATTCATTTTCTATTTTTAGCAGTGAAGACAATATATTTTTAAACAAGAACTACAGAATAACACTTTATATAGCAGTTGAGGCCTATTACAAATTACAAAAATGAGGAACAAGGTTGTTCATTTTAAAGTTCTAGCTATGGACAGAAACTACAGGAAATAGCTTAACAAGCAGGGAGTTCAAGAACTGAGCAGTGCAATAAATACCTTTACAATCTGTATTTGACCAAAGATTCCTACATTCCTCCCTAATGACCCTTTCCAAATTCTACAAGACTGGAGATTTCTCAGCCTTTTCACCTGGAGGACTTTTCCCTCAGTTATCTATGTGATGATTAGTTTCTGTCAATGTTTATTTAGTATCTAAGGTGAAGAAAGCACAGAATGATAAGGAATTCACGTACTTAAAAATATTGAAAAATGTGTTTGTTAACTTTGAGTTAAATGTGACCACAGATGATTATTTATTTTGCCTCCCAAACACTAAAAAAATTGTTTTTAAAATGAAAAAAGGTTAGCTTTAATTTAATGATGACAGAAAAATACAATTACAAAAACTATTCTAATAATTTTGTGAAACACAGAACAAGATGGAGGAAGGCTAACTGCCAATGGAATGAAGCACCTCCCTAAACACTGTTCAAAGTTCATTCAGCCTCCCAGAGCCCCAGGGAGGCAGGAGCAAGGAAGAGGACACCAGTATGAAGGACGAACAGTTGAGACTGTGTCAAAGTCTCTGCCCTTCGACATACATGACAGGTGACAAAAATGTTGATTCTCCAGAAAAGGTGACTCAAGAGCCAGTGAACAGCAAGCATACACATGTGGGGTGAAAAGTGAACCACTTACTTGTTCTAGACTTATTTCTTGCACTAACCATGGCCTTTACCTCTTCCTTGTTTCAAGAATACTTGTTGTGATGTTTATCTTTTCCAGAAAAAATAAAATAAATTAAAGAAAAAAATTTTAAGGCCCAAAGTAAAAGACCTCTAGCTGTTTAGAAGTGTGCTAAGACAGATAGGCTCTCATGCAAAGTGAAATCAACCCATCAGTTCCCACCTCTCATCCTCAGTCTTGCTCCTACCACCCACTGCTTGCAATAAATTTTCTACAATTCCACATATATTCATCTGTGAATGTGGATTTGTGGAAATAAAAACATACATGAAAGAAAATTTTCTTCTAGGACAAATGAGAGACTGAAAAAAATGTTAATAAAAATGGAACCTAGTCAAAACAGATAGATCAATTTATTCATAAAACAAGAACAGGAAACTGTTTTTAAAAAGAAATCAGGCTTTTAAAAAATAGATAGGATAATAAATAGAAACAATTTGCAATAAAAACATAAGTAGATACCAGAAAAATCTATAACACTGTCAGAACTTTATAGATCAAAATTAAGGGTGACAATTTTGGAAAATATCACTCATTTGGATAATTTTACATCTAATCACAAGAAATTCCAGAGAAAGAAAATAAGAAAAATGTTAGGAAAAAATCAAAGAAGCAGAACAAGCTCAGTGGTTCCGGCACCTGTCTTACAAGCGCAAGGGCACAGGTTTGATCCCTCGGTAACCACATACAGTACTGGGTGTGGAGACTCAACCCAGCAGCATCAGTACCACACACCACAGTGCCGGGCATGGTGGCTCACACCTGTAATCCCAGCACTCGGGAGGCAGAGGCAGGAGGATTGCTGTGATGTGAGTTGGAGGCTGAGCTCAGGGCCAGCCTGAACCACAAAGAGAAACCCTGTTTCAAAAAAAAAAAAAAAAAAAAGCAGAACAACAACAGCAAAAATCTAGAAAACATGGACTTATGTCTTTCAGTTTAAAAAATTCACTGAATGATCAACCAAATCAGTGGAATCATACAAAGGTACAGGAGCACCAAATTTTCAAAGATGTAACTTTAAAGGGCTTAAACGTTAAATTGCACAAAAGAAATATTAGAATTCCAAATACTAGTAGAAAAATGGTACTTAAAGTTCTAATGATAAATTATGTCAGCCCATAATTTTGTATTGACAAAATATTATTCCATTGCAACCACTGAATAAAGACATTTTCACATGTCTAATAATTTTTTTTAACTGCTCAGCTGACAAGGGTGGTTCATACCTGTAATTCTACAGCCCTGGGAGGCTCAAGTGGAAGGGTCACAAATTAGAGTCCAGCTGGTTCACTTGTTTTTAGCAAGATGCTGGATCAAAAATACATTAAAGTCAATTAAAATTGTATCTTTTCTCTGATATGAGAAAATGAAGTTGTAAATGAGTCATAATATGTGTAGTTGATATTGTGAAATAGAAAATATTTAAAAGGGAAAAGTGTGTAGGGGTAAATAATGAGGGGAAACAGTATGTGATAGTAATAAAGAAAAAAGGAGACAAAGACTATATATATAAGGGGTGGAGGTTCAGGGTGGGGGTAAAGGGGAAAATAAGAATCAAATCATGTCATATTCTGGTACAAACTCTCAATGTTGAATGCGATGATGATGTGTATTCATAATGTACCAATAAAGATATTAAACAATATGTAGGGAGTATTACCTTTTGAATTTTCCCTTCTTATCCAGAGTCTCTCTCCCCCTCTCTCCCTCTCTCTCTCTTCTCACCTTCAAATAAATATTTGTTTTTATTAAAACAAACAAATAAAAAAGTAAGGCATCAGGTCAATGTGGAATCCCTGAATTCAGTCCCTAGTACTACAAAGAAAACAAAATGCATACAAACAAAAAGTTATTTCTGATTCACAGTTTCTTAGGAAGCTATATCATATATAATTAATTTAAAATGAAACAGTAAAGAAAGAAATAGAAAGTGAGGACACTCAAGAAATGCTATGTTCACTACAGAAGGAGTAAAAAAGGGACAACCAGCACCACTGCACAACATTAACCTTGTCTACATGATGCAAAGAGGCAGGCTTTCAGTTAAAATTGCTATATTAAACAAAACAATAACAATAAAAGGAGGGCACTGGTAATTATTTGAAGTATTTGAGCCTGTGGCATAGTATTATTTGGTATTTGACAGATGTGAGAGGACACTGACATAAAAAAAACCCAATGATAGTGAATAGAAACCAGATTTTAAAATAATGAGGTGGTTATTATCTTTGCTATACAAAGTTATAATAAATGAAAATCTAATAAACATACAATATTGATTAAGCAGTGCACAGTATCTATGTAATAAATGTGCATATGGCTTCTTTTATACCACCTATGAGAAAAAGAGTGAAGTTAGTTAAGAGAACTGAAATCTCAGTTGCTCTATACCTTACAACACGTCCCAGTACCTCTTGTTGTCTTAATCTTAAACTTACTGCAAAATTTCTGTATCAAAATTTGTTCAAATTATCTCTGTAAAGCTTCTAGGATTCTGTGGGGGATTTGCTTTACTACATAAAAGGAGGCAGGATTTTGAAATAATTATAATTTATTTTTATTAAATTAATTCATTATGTGAAGTTAACCATTTTATATATATATATATATATATATATATATATATTTCATAATTCTGTTTTGAAATATGTACATATTAGAGAATGGCTAATAAGTTAATTAGTACATATTTCCACATATGCATTGTTTTTGGTGAGAACACTTAAAATCTACTTTTTAGTGATTTCTAAAAACATAGTCTATATCGTTAACTAGAATTATCATGCTGTATATCATATCTCTTGAACTCATTCCTCCAAAATTAAATATTTTTGTCCTCTGATCATTATCTCCCCATTCTCCATTTTATTTTCTGTTTCTATGAGTTTTTCTATCCAGAAACACATGATTGCCCAAACCAATGTCATGAAGATTTTCTTGTCTGGTTTCCTTTAGCAGCTTTATAATTTCAGGTTTTATATTTAACTCAAAAATTTATTTTGAGTGAACTTTTATATATGATGTGAGATGTGAAACCCAGTTATCTCAGTGACATTTATTGAAAAGGCTGTGCTGCCTTATTGAGCAAGGAATATTTCTCTATTCTGAACTTGTTGACTATTTTTAATCATTATTATTTTGTATTTTGTCAAAAGGTTCTTGATGTTCATTGAGCTAATCATATTTTTACCCTTCATCCTGTTAATGAACGTCATTATTCAACTGTGTAATTAGATATTTTGCCCCAACAATGGCAAGGGGATTAATACAACTTGCTTTTACTTAACTTATTTTCCTTGAGATTCATCCACATCGTATCATATATGAGTAGATCTTTCCTTCCTATTGCTGAGTAATACTCCATATTATTATAGCAAAGTTTGTTGAATCAGTCATCCTTTAATAGAACATTTGAGGAGTTTGTAACTTTGGCAGTTATCAATAAATGTTGTATATAGATTTGTGTACAAATTCCTGTGTGAAAATAAGTCTCAATTTCTCTGGAACATATGCCCAATGATACAATTATAGGATATTATGGGAACTACCAAACAATTTTACAAAGCAAGTGGACGTCTGTCTCTTTCCAAGAGCAATCCATACACACTCAGTTTCTCTGCAGCCTCAGAAAATTTTGACATCATGTATTATTTTTACTATGACTACTTAGCATGATATCGAATTATAAGTTGAATTTACATTTCTTCTATATTAATTGTGGCAAAGAAATTTTCATATTTTTCATGTATATTAATGCGTGTCTTTTGCTAATTGGCTAATTAAATTGCTTGTTTTTATCATGCTGAATGTTAAAATGTTATTATATATTTCAGATCCCTTGTCTGGATATGTATTTGAAAATAGTCTCCTCCAGTCTAATTTGTCTTCTCAACATTTAGTAGAATCTCTTGCCAACAAAAGTTTTTTTAATCTCCATGAATCCAGATTATTAATTTATTCTTTTATGAATCGTTTTTTTGTGCTAAGTCTAAGACTTATTAACTCTAACAAAATTTTAATGATTTTTCTTCTAGTTTCTGTTCTAGAATTTTTTATGTTTTACGTTAAAGCTCATGATCTTTTGGCACCAGCCTTTTGAGTCAAATTTTTAAATATGTGATACATTTACATACAAAAGATGTTCTGAGTTCTGTCTCCTGAACTGAAAAGGAGAAAAGGTCTAGGATACAAAATTACCTGTA
The DNA here is from genome assembly GCA_004026965.1 of Petromus typicus. Classification (NCBI taxonomy): domain Eukaryota; kingdom Metazoa; phylum Chordata; class Mammalia; order Rodentia; family Petromuridae; genus Petromus; species Petromus typicus. The sequence goes on from PVIR01002226.1 coordinate 58,851, forward strand.
GTCTTGAGTGTCCTGAGATTCCCAGTGGGCTTTTCATGATATAAAACACAAGACACGCTACTAACAGATCAAGTGTCAGAAGAACTTTCTCTTTCCTCCTGTTCTTTATGAAGTAAAGATACAAAGCAGATTTTTAAATCAAGTTTATTATTTTATCACTAGAAGAAAAACGTAATTAGACAAAAAATCTATGGTAGTGAAAATGAGAGCTATTCCAGGCTCCCCACTTCTTAAGTCTATTTGGTAGAAAGAATAGTTTTGAAATTGAAAAAATAAAACCCATCTCTTTTGTTTATTGAGGTCTTACAAAGGCCTACTCCCTGGACCTGACTTCTCTTGTGTCCCCAGCTGTCACTACTGTCTTTGCCTCTGGGATACTGAGGGCTACTCTGACCACTCTGTGGTTCCTCCAGAGAGACCCATGTGCATGAATAATGTTCCTTAACAGTACCCCAAACCACTGGACCTTGCCCAAAATTAAATTAAATACTAAACATAACAAATGAACCACAATAAAAGCAGATGGATTGACATTATTTAACCAGTCCTGAGTTAGATGATTCCCTTCCATTTTACATGTGAATTTAAGCTTGGGTAAAATCAGTTTCTATTCTTCTTTTCTTAAAATTTGCTTCCTATCCATGATAATAATAAAAACTGCATTATTTTGAAAGGGTCTGTTGTTACTAAAGTTAAAAGACTGATTCAAATTAAATTGCCACTAAGAAATGCCATTTTAGGCTAAAATAACAACCTTCCCTTTTCCGAAATAAGAGCAGGTAGAACTGTGAGATCTGGCCTTCGCCAGATTAAGGGGTCAGACTGCTGGCTTCTTTCTCAGAATCTTAGCCTATAAGAGCACCCAACAATTACTGTCCCCTGCTGAAGAAAACTGTATTTATAGAACTCTCCGTGTGAATACAATATGAAGTTGAAAGGACTACTTTGTTGAGCTACTTTGGATGGAGAAAGTCAGACTGCAAATGTTGCTGCAAAAAGTCAATACAAACCTTTATTTTGCCCAGTATGAGGGGCTGAGTGTATTGTCACATGACAATGGCAAGATAATCAGCTTTCAACCAGCTGTTTGTCTGTCCTTGGTTTCCTTTCCTTCAAGGTCTCTAGTTTGACCTTTAGTTCTAGTGAACAAACATTTAAAGAAAATCAGCATGGAGGGACACACAATATTTGTCTTCCTGGTTATTATTAACACATATTTTAGTCTTCCACTGGGCTTCCAGAATTCCAGCTTCTAAATCTAGTGATTATCTCTAGAAGGTAGAAATATAGGTAGGATGACAGTTTTAGGCTGACTCAGGCATATAATCTAATACATTATACAAAACTACATTTTAGCTGAAAATACCCTTAATATTTACCCTTCAATAAGTTTTTTTCCTTCACCTGTCTTAAAAATTTCTAACCCAACAACTAGGAAGCAATGAAATATTTTTCTATGCATTTCAGCAATTGTTTAAGTGCTGTTTGGGGTTTATTTGTAAACTGAGAAATATCTCAGGTTAGGAAATCAGTGGAGAATTAAGCAAAGCCAGATGCTTGTTTTCTATAGAAACAAGAGGGAAAATAAACTAAAGAAACTAATTCATTTCTTAGAGTTCAAAAGAAATGTTATTAACAATGCACGTACTTATCCATCCACTTAACATAGAATATTTAAGCACCAAAGTCTGTCTCATAGCACCAAGGAAACAGCGAAGAATGCAGGAGAGTCCCTGTGGAGATTTTATTCTAGAGAAGGGAGGGAGAAAGTCATCTATTAGCTATATTTAGAATGTCAAGTGACTGATTATTATGGGGGGAAATAAAGTAGGGAAAGACTACATGGGGTGGAGGCAGGGTGTTGGTTGATTTGTTATTTTATTTCACTTTGATTCACCTGAGAGTGTATCTTGATTTAAAAAAAAATTAAGCAAGGATCAATACAGTGTCAAGGAGAGTGCTATGAGTTCGTGAGAGGGCAAGGGGAGGGAGTAGAAGCTGACAAGGTAACAAAGAATCTACATCATCTAAAGCTGACTGGTCACGATGGAACTTGGAATTTTACCCTGACAGAAGGGAGGCCACGGGAATTTTTGGGACACAGGAATGACATGATCTGACAAATGCTTTTGGAAGATTACCTTTATCTTTATATGAAACCTATGAGGCAGGAGAAAGGTAAGTGAAGATGCACAGAGTTCAGAGAGAAGCCTGTGATATCACAGGGCAGGAGAGAGGAGAGCGAGGAGTCCAGCAGTGAAAGGTGGTTGCGACCTGGAAGTGTGGTCAGCTAAAGGCCACACAGCTTCCTGTCCTCTCAGAGATGAGGCTGAGGAGGGAGAAACGCTCTCAACAGTAGGGAAGAAGCTCTTGCATCACAGAAGATGGATCCAAATGTGATAATTAACATTCTATTTAAAAGCAACCTGATGGGGAGAGTGTACATCTCTGAAAAGTTCTCCTTCAGAAAGATCGCTGAAGCTGTTAGAGAGATAACACTGAAGAAAAGTGACCTGAAGTCACTTCTCCCTTAAGAAATAATTTTAAGCAGGAATTTCATGATACTTCAGAGAGTGTTGCCTATATTATTTCAGTAATATGGATCATAAGCAAACAGTTTCACTAAAATGTAAAATAATCTAAAATGATATGGATATAGAGAAAAAATTGATAGATTTAGTTAAAATGATCTATAAGAAAGTGGAAGTAAAACATTTTCAAAGCTGGACCATACATATAAAACTTAGAAATTAGATACGTCTTCTGACTATTTCTTAATTTTCAAATCTATACATCTTATACAATTTATTTTTACCTTTTAGATACAGTAAAGCTGATCACCACCACAATAAAAATGTTGCAAAACTGATCAGAGATTTTGATATTTTCCATAGTAAGTTAGAGAATCAGCTTCATCTTCCTTTTCTTTTTTTTTTTTCTCTGAAATAACTTGAAAACAATCTAGTGATACTAGAGAATACTAAAGTTACAAGAAAAATCAAAGGTGATATTCACACAGAAGCCAACGAGAGCCTGTGTTTAGCATTCAGTAGAGAAAAGACGAGGTCAACTGACCATTGTCCTTTCCCTTGTTAGAAAAAGAATATGCAGAGATCACAAATATTGACCTTACCCAAAGCAAGCTAACAGTTCCAACACCTAAGCCAATGGTATGTTTCTTTTTCACCAGAAGAAATTAGTTTGTAGGAGCAAAGTGATTGGAAATATCCAGGAAACAGCACATGGAAGGGAGTTCTAAATTAAATGTAGAGGTTTGGGGGCATTGCATCTGCGTCAGAGTTGGAGCTTGCTAGCCTCCAGGCCCCCCCTGGAAGAGCGCTCAGGAACTGAGTATAACATCAGGCAGATCTGCGGAGGTGGCATTTGGCACCATTACACACGAACCAGGATTAGACCTCTCTGGCTTCCAGGCCCATGGCAGGAGAGTGCTCAGGGACTGAGTATAACAGAGGGCAAGGGCACAGAGGTGAAGGTTGGCACCATTGCATTCGCGCTGGGGTTGGAGCTTGCTGGCCTCCAGGCCCATGCCAGAAGAGTGCTCAGGGACTGAGTATAACAGCAGGCAGAGCCGGGGAAGTGGCAGCCTGTGCCATCTCAGCCAAGGCAAGCCAGAGTGACTTTCTCTACATCAACTACAGAAGCACACCCAGGAACTCTGTATTGGTAAGTAGGTGGGCCTGTTAGAACGTCAGCCAGTACCACAGATTCTGCACAGGGGCTGCAGCCTACTGTCCACCAGGCCGACTGGGGACTCTGTATTGGTGAGTAGGCAGGCCTACTGGAACCTCAGCCAGCACCATTGCAGCAGTGCAGGACTGAGAGCCATCCTGACTCTAAGCAGACAGGAGAAAGTGTTCTGACGGTACTGATTGAGTGCCTCATATGGTGTGCCAGAACTAGGGGATTTTTTTTTTTTTTAGGTCCTAATACAGACTGTAAAGAACAACCCAGGAAATACTGATATTTTAAGGGCCCTAAATATTAGAAGGAAAGAGACTTGCAACAAACATCACCAGAAAACAGGGCAGGTATAAAGCCAAAAACAACAGCAACAACAAAAACTCAGAGATGAGGAAACACTCAAAGTCTCAGATACAAAGATCCTCATCTTAAGGTACATACAGGGAAGGGAAATAGAGAAGGCTGAAGGACAGTCTCCAGGGTCCTCAGAAATGGTAATCAAAGCATTTCAATGGAAATCAGAACTGATTTCTGAGATGAAAGCAGAGATATTAGACACAATCAACACTATGATTAATAAAGTTAAAGAGGAAATCATCGAGTTGATAGAATCTAAGATAGAAAAAGCAATGGAACCTTTTAAACACCTACAGACAGAAGTCAAGGAAATTAAGAAAGAAATCGAAGGTTTATGCAATAGAATGTATATGGCATAAGACCGAATTTCAGACATACAAAACAAGATAGCAACCATAGGCATAACCTATGGGTAAAAAGCAAGGGATAATGAAAAACCCATCCAACAGCTCCTAGATGATTCAAAGAAGAATAACATAAGATTGACTGGAGTCACTGAGGAAGTAGGAGACAATGCTAAAGACATTTAAAAATTACTCACAGAGATAATGGCAGAAAACTTCACAGGAAAGGAAAAGAATTGGGCATACAAATATATGAAGCATACAGAACTCCACACACCTGTGACATGAAAAAATCTACACCCAGGCATATAATAAAAGAGTTCCAGATATCAAAAACAAAAACAAAAACAAAAAACAAAACAAAACAAAACAAAAACAATCAAATACTGAAAGCAGCCAGAGAAAAGAAAACAGTTACATTCCAAGGGAAACCTTTCAGGATCGCAGCAGACTTCTCAACTCAAACACTCAATGCAAGAAGCGCTTGGAGTTAAGTGTCTCAAGCCCTAAAGGAAAACAACTTCCAACCCACATTGATGTATCCTGCAAAACTATCATTCAAAATTGATGGGGAAATAAGATAATTCCATGACAAAGAACACCTGAAAAACTTCACAAATAAGAAACATGTGCTACAAAACATTCTCAAGAATATCTTGGACAAAAATAAGGAAAGTTATATATCCATGAGTTCTAACTGAGTCATCCCATGAGACCAGACAAGAAACTGATGGGAAAAGGGAAAAAGTAGAATAACAAGCCAAGAACAGGAAAACATGGCAGCACCACATTTGCCTATATCAGTCATAACCATTAATGTCAATGGACCCAAAGGGCCAATTAAGAGATAAGACTGGCAGAGTGGATCAAAAAGCAAGATCCTACAATCTTCTGCATACAAGAAACACACCTAATTTGGAAAGAAACCCTTGGAGTGAAAGTAAAGGGGTGGAAAACAATACACCATGAGAGAGGAAACAGCAAGAAAGCAGGAGTGGTGATTTTATTTGCAGACAGAATAGACTTCAAGACAAAACTGATAAAGAGAGGGCTGGGGAGTTAGCTCAGTGGTTCCAGTGCCTGTCTTGCAAGCGCAAGGGCCTGGGTTCAGTTCCCCGGTAACCACACAACAATACTGGGACCCACACCCAGCAGCAACCAGTACCACATACCACAGTGCCGGGCGTGGTGGCTCACCCCTGTAATCCCAGCACTCAGGAGGCAGAGGCAAGAGGATTGTGATGTGAGTTTGAGGCTGAGCTCAGGGCCAGCCTGAACCACAAAGCGAGACCCTGTCTCAAAAAAACCTAGGGAAAAAACTGATAAAGAGAGATAAAGATGGACATTATGTTTTAGTTCAGGGAAAATTCCAAGAGAAAGAAATAACAATCTTAAATATCTATGCTCCAAATTCTAATGCACCCGCCGGGCGTGGTGGCTCACGCCTGTAATCCCAGCACTCGGGAGACAGAGGCAGGAGGATTGCTGTGATGTGAGTTTGAGGCTGAGCTCAGGGCCAGCCTGAACTACAAAGCGAGACCCTGTCTAAAAAAAACAAAAAAAAAAAAAACAAAAAAAAACAAATTCTAATGCACCCAACTACATAAAACAAACATGATGGACATGAACTCAATACCCCACTATCACAAAGAGACAGATTGACTGGACAAAAAGTCAATAAGGAAATCATTGAGCTTAACCAGACTCTTCAGCAAGTGGACTTAATAGATGCCTACAGAGTATTTCACGTCACAAAGTCAGAATTTACATTCTTCTCAGCTGCTCATGGATCATTCTCCAAAATAGACCATGTGCTTGTTCATAGAACAGGTTTAAGCAAATATAAAGGGATTGAAGTTATCCCTTGTATACTGTCAGACCATAGTGCCATGAAATTGGAGCTGAATAGCAAAGGAAAGCCCAGGATCTTCACAAACACATACAAACTGAAAAACACTCAAATTCATTCTATTGCACAAGCTTTGATTTTCTTTCTTAATTTCCTTGGCTTCTGCTTGTAGGTGTTTAAAAGGATCCATTGCTTTTGCTATCTTGGAATCTATCAACTCCATGATTTCCTCTTTAGGTTTATTAATCATTGTGTTGACAGTGTCCAATATCTCCGCTTTCATCTCAGAGATCAGTTCTGATTTTTATTTTACTAGATCTGCTTTGGTTACCATTTCCAAGGATCCTGGAGGCTGTCCTTCAAACTTCTCTATTTCCCTTCCCCCTGTGTTACCTTGAGGTGAGAATCTTTGTATCTGAGACATTGAGTGTTTCCTCATCTCTAACCTGCCCTGTTTTCTGGCAGTGTTTGTTGGAAGTCAAACAAACAAAAAATTTTCCTTCTTATAGTTAGGAACCTTAAAATATCAGTATTTCCTGGGTTGTTCTTTGCAGTCTGTATTTGGACCTAAAGAAAAACCCCTAGTTCTGGCACACCATATGAGGCACTCAATCAATACGGTCAGAACACCTTGTCCCATCTGCTTTAGAAGCAGGAAGGCTCTGGTTCCTGCACTGCTACAATGGCACTGCCTGAGGTTCCAATGGGCCCACCTGCCTACCAATACAGAGTCTCTGAGCTCACTTGCACAGTTGGGCTGGATGCCAATAGGCTGTAGGTCCTGTGCAGCTGCAGTGGTAGGGGCTGATATTCCAACAGGCTCACTTACTCACCAATACAAGGTGGCTGGATATGCTTCAGCAGTTGACATGGAGAAAGTCAGACTCTGACCTGCTAAACTCAGTCCCTGGACACTCTTCAGGTATGGGCCTAGATCCAGTAAGCTCCAACCCCGGCACAGATTTGGTGACGCAGATTCAGTGGTACAGTCGCCATTTCTCGAGCCACCCGCTGCTAAACTCAGTCCCTGGGCACTCTTCCAGCATGGGCCTGGAGGCCAGTAAGCTCCAATCCTGGCGCAGATTCGGTGACGCAGCACTCCTCCACTTCTTATATAGGGGCCATTTCTCATCCCCTTCCATTAAGAATCATGGGGTGAATTGGGAAAAATAATGAGATTATAACAAAAAAGAAAGTTAGCAAATTTTATGTATATACGTGGTGAGGGTAGTAGGGTGGGTAGGGCTATGGGAAAAAATGAGAATTAAGTTGTGTCATATACTGGAACAAATTCTCATTGTTGAGTGCAATCATGATGTGTATATGTAATGTACTAACAAAGATTTCAATTTAAAAAAAAAAAGAATCATTTTTCCTTTTCCAGCTAACTGTATAAAAATACCTAAATTTCTTCCACCAATTGCTAATTATCTATCCAGATATACTTAAAATCACCCTTCCATTTATAGTCTACTTGCTTCCTTTTGAATGAGTTGTATAGCTTGTAGACAACATAGGGTGGATTTTGCTTTCTGATCTAACTAATTTGTGCTTTTAGACTGCGGAATTGAGACCCTTGATATTGAGTTATTACTGTGCAGTATTTACCAGAATCCTGTGCAATATTCTTCCAACATAATTTCTTTCCTACTATTTAACTATTCTGCCAATTAAATGTGCATCATCTTTTAAGATCTTTGGTGCTAGTGGCCTCACTTTCTTTGTTTAGGAGTCCCTTAAATACTTTTTGTAAGGCTGAGTTAGTGCTCAGGTCTATGGTTACTGGGGTTCTTTCTATATGCCTCTTTTACTTAAATACAAGTTCTTTTCAAAAATTTGGAAAATTTTGTGCCATGATTTCAGTGAATAAATTTTTGATATATTTTTAATTATCTTTTCTTTTTTTCTATTTCTAAAATGCTGAAGTTGGATTATTTGTTGTTACTGAACCATCTAACAGCTTAATCCAGGTTGCATGATATCTTGTCATTGCTAGTGCATCAGGGTTTATGATTTAATCCAACACAATCACTTTATCTTCAATTTCTGACCCTTTGTTCATACATATGTCAAAACTGTTACCAATGCTTTCTGCCAAATTTTTCCTATTTTGTATTGTGTTCTTTACTGAGGAAAAGTACCTTAGCACTAAAGCAATCGGCAAATGACTAAACTCTGATAAGAATGAACAAAATTTTATATAACAAAATTCTAAGATGCACCCAAGATTGCAGGCTTGTCATTGACTTGATGAGGCCTGAAGAAGCTTTCGGGTATTTCTTCTCCATTTCCTTTCTGCTTTACTGCCTGTATTAATGTTGAGCCTCTGTGCCAATCTTTACAGATAAAGACTCCTTTTAGTCTTTGTATTCTATTTTTGAGGTGAAAATTGTGATTGCATCCCTAGTTAAAATGAGGTTATGTAATTTGCTTGATACATAGAGAAATAAGATGGAGCCAGAACTCCAGTGACCTGAGAACTCACTTCATGACTGCCATCATATCCTGTCATCATTTCAGAAAATGTCACTTTAGGGAGGAAAGTTGAACATATTCATTAAAAGAACTTTTATTAAATGACCATCATTAATGCTTGGTTCTTCCCTTATCAAACAAGAAAGACAGTATTTTAGTCATATTTAGAAATCCTATCCACTGCTGCTATACAACATGAAAATTAGGAGAAGGTTCTGTCTTCCAATGTGCATGTTCTTCAGTGGGACACACTTATGTCATAAATTCTAGACCAGTACTGTGAGTTAGTCTCTGATAAAAAATTTTACTTTGGTTTCTTATAATTTAACTCCCTAAGATAATTTTAAAGACTTGCCAAACATGTGTTTTTTTTGACATATTATTATTGTGATTAATTTTAGATAAAAATAGAAATGATGATACACAGCTTGAGTTTTAGCTCATGTTCTCTATCTTTAAGATTTATAACTATTTTGTGATAAGATTACTGTTACCTCTCTTTTCATGATTGTTAATGAATAATTTATTATTATTGATGTTAATTTTTATATTATATTTTAACAAATGAAATTGTAATATATCTTTAAAAGTGAGTCCAAATATTGTAGTGTCAATATGTATCAAAATCCTGTTAATTTCTCCATTATGCTAAAAGTTTGAACTGCTCATTGATGAATCAATTCATGATTAAACACAAAGCAAAGTAAATGTTAGCTTTTCTATGAGTCTGCTCATTGTTCAGAAGCTGGTTCTCAGGTGAGAACTGTTATAACTATAATTTAGGAACCTGCCACATAAAGTATAGCATTGCAGGCCCACTAGTGAAAGAGGAAAGTTTCACACCAGAAAACCAGTATTCTGGTGGAAATTAGACAACTGGAAGGATTATTTGAATGTGGTTGGGATCATATGGACAAACAGAAAATAAACTCTGGGTAGGTACAAGATGGATATCTAAAGAAGAAACACTGGCATATGCCTACGATATTGAAGAATTAGTACAAGTTTTACATTGAATGAAATAAATTTATGTTTTTAGACAAAGTAACAACAGTCTATGCAGTTACAGTGATGAATATGATGTTATCAATAGAATAGTATAAAAATATGGTTGCCTGCAAAAATTCTGACAGTAACTTCTTGCAATTCATGCATACCACTTCACAATAGAAGCACAATAATCTAGCATCCAAAATAAGTTAAAAAATCATTGCTAGATTTTAAAAAATATAATAATCCAACTTTTATAATCAAGTTATTTGAATGCATATTCCTTCAAAGAAAATATATTACATGGTCAATAAAGAGATGAAAAGTTACTAACCATGATTATCCAGCAGAGAAATACAAGAAAAAAATCTTAATGAGATAATGACTTTACTCACATTACAATGATGATAATTTAAAAAATGGACAATACAAAGTGTTATTGAAGATGGAAAAAACTAAAAGCCACATATATTGGCAATGCTAGTGTAAAATACTCAAGCTCCTTTGGGAAACAAGTTGTTCTTCATAAGGTCAAATAAACATAAATATACCCTACCCCAGGAACTCCTTATCTAGGTACATATCCAAAAGAATTCAAAAAGTATTCACCTAAAAGCTTACATAATTTTCATAGTGGCATTATTTACAACATCCAAAAGTGGAAATAATACAAATGCCTGTAACTCATGAATCAATAAAGAAAATGTAGTATATCCACAAGTCAGGGTATTAAGAGTCATATAAAGGAATGATGAAATACATGCTACAATACATGTGAATCTTGAAGAATTTTGCCAAAATACAAAATGCTACATCTTATGTGATTAGATTTATATGAAATATCCAGAATAGGCAAATCCTTAAACTCAATAAATTATTGATTGTCAATAATTAGAAAGATGCAGAAATGATATTAAGATTTATTTGTGGGATAACATATTCTGGGAAGTTTACAGCCTTGTCAAAATATTAAAGATAACAAATATACACTTTAAAAGATTTATCATTAAGTTCACAGTAATGGAGTATCAAAATTAAAAACCACATCCTTTAATTACAGAGGAGTAAAACTCATCTATGCAAATGTGATTTAAAACATGTGCTAATGTAGAATAGGTGTTTAACATTTTTTATAATGAATATTCTGAATGAATATTTAGAATGAATATTCTATAAACCTACTTAATTTTTGGAAAGCTATAGTACACTGAGTATAATTAAGAATTAAAATGAAAAATGAGTGCATAGGATGAAAAAATTAAACATATAATTTTTCTCACATGAGTATTACAATTTCAATCCATTATTCCCATAATCCATTTTTTACCTATTTTTTCCAATAACACAAAGTTGAATCACTAAGGTAATATCTAAATATACTGTTGCCAAACTAAAATCCAATTAGAATGGACATTCAGTGGGTTCATGAAGGTTCCAGCTAAGAATTGGCATTCTTGGAAAGGTTTCCAGTGAATATAACAAGTTTAGGGGAACTTCACCAACCCTGACTTGTAATAATGGACTGTAAACATGCTCAACTCTGAGTGTTTCCCCAGCACAATGTGTACCTAAAATTAATGAAGGGAATGTTTGATTTTTACCTTTCAGTTGGGGCATATATTTTTAAAGAATAGTTATATTACATCAAAACTTATTTAGCTAAAGAGAGTAATCAATTGTTACTTCATTCTAGGTGATTAAAACAGAAAATGGAAATTTTGTAAAGCTACTTTTATTGCTAGTCTCTTTAATGCCTTTAAAAATTATTCCAGTTAAGATATTTTTAAGTGAATGTAGGGGTCACATGTGTGTGTCATATACATAGATACACATGTAGCTACAAAATTTTAAATATACATTTACTATCACACAACCAGAAAACAAAGTAATACATATGATAACTTATAAAATACAAGAATTACATTTTTAACTCTAAAATTCATGTTACACTGAAATAAGTGCAGTTATTAGGCAATGATGCTGTTAGCTTAGAAAGATATTTGTATGTTGAAGCTGACAGTCAATCTGACAGGAGAACTAAGTTTATTCTAAGTAAGATCATTGCTCTACATGGTAAAAAAGCATATTTTCTTAGTATATATTATGCAAGCCTCAATCTAATTCCATGAGCTCAAGTCCAATGTCAAAGCCAAGACCTTTGCTTCCAGAAATATAAGAACAGAGAAGCCCACCAGTCTATCCTGGCTCTGATCATTTGCAGAGGTATTTTTAATAGTTAATACACATATGCCTTTATTTGCCAGGATTACAATCATCTCCACATTGTTCTGATGCTCTTTATGATGAGATTCACTCTTTTTGTTAGGTTATTGTTTCCTTTGATGACACCCTCAAAAGTCAAGGGTCTTCATCTTTTGACTATATTTCCTCTACTTATTGAGCTTTTTTAAAACAAAGAATATGATCAGTGAAGCTAGCAGAAGACAATGGCTGCTATCTGTACTCAAGTACAGCAGGAAAAGCAGTATTGACCTATGTATCCAAGGAAGGGAGTGCTTCAGGCGCCCCTTGTCAGTCCTTCTCATTTTCCCATCTAGCTAATGGAGGAGAAGACATAACCAAGTCCCATGTGGTATAACCCAGACTAGAACTTAGGCTCCTGCAATCCACCTGTGGCCTGTGTCATGACAGCCAGATCTGACATATGTCATTCACATGCCATCTCCCGAGTAGGATAAAGAAAGCGGGAGAGAGTTTCTCTTTTTCTTGAAAATTTTTATGCTGTTTAAATTGATTTTATAATACTAATTGAACAATATAAACACAACTTTAATAAAAGAGGTTTTTCTCATAAGTCATTGCAACTTACGAAATATAACTAATTTTGTAAACATTTTGTACTCTGACAATAGCACACTTTATGTTTATACCTCTGTGATGTGGCCACACCTTTGATTTCTGCTTTTCTCATTCAAAATAATAGCAATATAAGTTTTCAATCCATTACCAACTGACATTTGAATTGCTTATATTTTTCATATTTAAAAGGTAGCATTTCAAAGAATCTATTTCAGAGAATTTCCCATACACTTCTATATTAATATCTTAGATTCAATCCTAGATATGTAACAATTCTGATGAACACTATTTATAGCTTTGATTTTCTTAACTCTCATCATATTGGTCCTCAAAATGATTCTAATTATTAAAATGCTGCTAATAGTACATAAATATATCTTTCACTGTATTTTCAACAACAATTGAACTGCTGCTCAAAGCTTTATCAGTAGATCAGATACCATAACATACATTCATTTATTTGTTTATCTTTTTGTATTTTACCTTTGCTAGATTAGGTTGATTTTTTTCAGTATGTCTTCATATATTTACAGATTCATTATCTCTTGGATGCCAATTGCCTCCGTTTTGTTTGTTTGTTTGTTTTTTTGAGACAGTGTCTCACTTTTGTAGTTCAGACTGGCCCTGAGCTCAGCCTTAAACTCACAACAATCCTCCTGCCTCTGCCTCCTAAATGCTGGGATTCCAGGCATGAGCCACCACACCCTGCACTGTGGGATGTGGTTCTGATTGCCGGCGGGCATGAGTCACCATGCCTGATATTGTTGTATGTGGTTACCAGGGATCTAATCCATGAGCTTGTGTTTGCATGACAGGTGCTGGAACCACTGAGCAAAATCCCTGGGCCAATTGCCTCTATCTTGTTCTATTAATCATATTATATTTATTTTAACATTGTGTTCAATTTCTTTCCAATATCATTGACTATCCAAACAATTTCTAAATGCCTGATTTCTATGGTGAGCCAGGAAGCTTTTCAGCCTCTATCCTTAAAGAGCAAATATACATTGTGGAATATAGACTGTGACAAGGAGTCAAGGCAGAAAGTTACCAAGTGTGGCTTAGAGAGCATCATCCCAGACAAATGAACTAGGTTTAGTGAGTCCAGAGAGAATTTGGATATATTATGTAGTACAGTGCTCAAGAGCAGGCATACACAAAGGCCTCTCTGAATGTTCATTTAATATTTGTCAAGTAGAGTCACATACATTCTAGAGGAATGTATATCAGTTCTGCAATTGTTTGCTGCTTCTAGGGCTACAGTATCGTAAAAGAAACCAAAACATTCTACAGTGCATCAGAAGAGCACTGAAGTGTGTATCTCTACACAACCAAGACAGGTGGAGACATCTCAGGCTTCAGTCACTGGTCTGTCTTCCTGGGACCCCAGATCAACTCAATCATATAAACAAAGTTCTCCAGAGCTAAGATAGAATAATGAACTCTGTGAAGCCACCAGTATTCCCAATATTTTCTCATTATGTACTTTCTTTCAGAGGGCTATTCACAAGCAACTCTTATCTCTCCATAATAGCAATCATGGAAAAATGTGGCCATTTGTGTAGCTTCATAAAACAGTAGATATAAATGAGTTTTCAACACTGAGAAGCATCACACACCTTTAGTGATTACTTTGTTTGTGTTTAGCTACTTCTGTGCTGGAAGCCATGGGCTGTGCCCAGCCATTTCTACATTCCCTTTTATGTGTACCAGAACTAGAAGCCAGAAAGGCAGAGGATAATAAGGCAGCTGTGGAAATTGAAATCATTTTCTCCTTCTTTGGAAAGAGTGTAACTAAATTTACCTGGCAGCTGTATCTGTTTTCATTTCTTTCTTTCTTTTTTTTTTAAGCAAAGCTAAGTGACTGCCAACTGAAAACGTGCTTATTATATTATCAAGTGTTTGGAATATTTGTCTTCCAAATAGTAGTTACACACCATATAAGAGGAAAAAGTTATTACTTCTCCAAGGGCCTGGTCTAAACTACAACTGTTTTTCCCTCAGTTTATATAATAACAGAAGATTTTGGAAACTGGAATAGAACTAAGACAGCTCAATTACTAAATATAAAAAGTAAGAGAAAAATCAACAAAGGTTGTAATTATTATATTTGGTTAATTTTTAAAAATACAAAGTATGTAAAATTTTACAAGCCATAAAATATATTTCAGGTTTAGAAGTTGTTTGGGCACTTTGACAATAAGTCATAATCTCTCACAACTTTATTGTTGTGAGCACTTAGAAAATTTAAATAGTATCTGAGCTGGATATTCCTAGGAGTGGATGGGTACAATTTATTTAATATTAGTCAAATTTCTAGTCACATATTTTAAGAAAAAATACCTGTAAAAATGTACATTTAAAAATATACTGTAAACTTATTTTTCTTCCCACCATGTGCAAAAGCAAAAGGCAGGCACAGGGAAGCCATGAACGGAGATTCCCCAGAAACTGAATATTGCTAGACCTTCTCATGGATTTTCCACCCTTCATATTTATAACCTAATATATTTGTGCTTTTAAAATCTAAGTTCACCGCAGACATGATGGCATTTGGAGGACCGCATACATGTGTGTACTTGAGTGTTAATTTTGAAAAATGAAATATTATAGGCTCTGTCTAGGAATTAAAGGAAAAACTGCTGCTACTGCTGAGGAAGCCCTAACCCAGACAGACTAATTCATTTCTTCTAGAAGTTATCACTCCACATATCAGTCACACAAACTTTTTCACTCTGGAAAGGAATATTTCTTTTTATTGAGTGTCATGTATGAAAATCTAAAGTGATGGAAATAACCAGAAGTGTCTAGCTGTGTATTTCTTTTAGTTATGTTAGATGTCATGTGAATAAAGTATACACAGGTATGTGAGAATCTGGTGAAACTGAGAGTAGAAGTAACCAGTGTCCTCATCCTCAGCCTTATTCTACAAGTGGTTTTTACTGTAACGTGAGCAGCACAGAATCCTTCTCCCCTGCCTCAGCTGGAATAGTCATGATGAGACAGTTTATTTAATAATTACTGGCTAAATATTTACAACAATGGGTTGTTTTGGTTTTAAAGCTTAGAATCAAGATATTTAGAAACTATGATGAGTTTATGTCTAAGGTAATAAATTACATTCTTGTCTTTAAAGAAAGATAACCATATGGCATCAAATTTTTATTTCTGTTGATTTTACATCAAAGGTCTTAATTGTGAAATATTGAGTGCCTTTCTCCTCAAGCATACTAGAAACTCAGAGATTACTCTTATTGCTAATATATTTAAGCCTAGACTACTAGCTTTTCTCTTTAATAACGTAGTGAAGATTATTAAACTTTAATTAATCAAGTGTCTTACTAAAGCAACATTGGATGATATTGTTATCATCCAGGGTTTTAATCAGATTTCATGAGAAATATAATTTTGTTATTTCATCCCTTAAAAAATGTAAAACTGCGCCTAATGATGATTTAATTGACTATAATGAGCTTTCACAGGAAGAAGCACAAGCTGAAGAGAATACTAAGAACACCTGGGGTTATTTCTATATAACTTACTATACATGAGCTAGATGTCAATGTGAGTTTCAGCACAATTACCTGACACTGCTGAGACCTTATCTTTGCTATCTGTTCCATGTTTCCCACTTGCTTCCTTCCACTTCAGTCACAATATCCTTCCTGGAGCTTCAGCATGGAGTTCCCCTTACCACATTAGGGAGTTTTTGTAGGTTTCCCCATAGCACCTCTCTATGCTGCATGCCCTCAGTGTGATGTCCTCTGTAGTTAGCGTTTGTGTGTTCTATTTCATTTTCCTTACCCAGTGTTATAGACTGAATGTTTATGTGTGCACCCCTCAATGCGTTACAAATCTAATGTCTTGTAATGGTATCAGGAGGGGGAACTTTGAAAAGGGATAGGATCATGAGAAAAAGGTTCCCATCAATGAAATTAGCATCTTTATTTAAACACACACACACACACACACACACACACACACACACACACACACACACACGGCTACAGAGAGCTCCTTTGCCCTTAGCCACCAAACAAGCATGAGTCATGACCAGAAAGTGGGACTTCACAAGATACCAAGTCTGTTGGTTCCTTGACTTTGGACAGCCCAATCTTCTGAACAGTGAGGGAAAAAGGGATCTATTATTTAACAGCTATCTAGGGTATGTCTGTTTATTACAGGAAACCAGACCAACTAAGACACCAAAACTGATGATGGTGTTTTACTTGGCTTTCTAGATTTTTGCATTTTTCAAATCTATTTTCTTTTCATAATGTACCAGGAATAGTTCTTTGTATTTGTATTTTTCTAACTGCTATGAGGTAGACTTCACATCTGAATCAAAGAGAGTATCCAGTAAAGAGGGTGTGAAATGTCTGAAACAAGTCAGATGAGGACCCTGATTTTGAGGGATGACACAAGAGAAATAGTCCAAGAAGTTTCAGGGCAGTCATTGTTAGGCATTGGAGAGCCTCCTATCCCCTTGTAAAAATTTTAAATTTTATTATAAATGTTTGAGAAGCAGTTAGAGAACTGGAAATAGAAGACTGATATATGTGGGTTTGTGTTTTTGAGTATGAATCACTAGTGGCTGAGCATGGTAGCAACATGCCTGAGAAGCAATTCTTAAGGAGTCTGACATAGGAGAGTCACAAGTTCAAGTCCTGCCCAGACAACTTAGTGAGAACTTTCCTCACAATAAAAATTTGCAAAACAGGTTGAGAATAAAGCTTAGTGATAAGTGACCCTAGACTGAATCTCTAGTAGGGAAAAAATGTATCTATCATTAGCTACCATGAGAATGATGAACAGAGATATAAAAGTAAGTTCAGGTGAACCAGCTATGAAGATCTTAGACTTCTCTGTGTGAGAAGCGTTGGAACTTTGGTCTGGTCTATCTACAATGAGGATGTCGAAATGTGGGTAGACATGAGGCTTACTTTGAAAATAGTTAACAAGATTTCCTGATGGGTCTGATTTGGGTTTGAGAGAAAAGGATGTCAAATATAATTTCAAGACAACAAAACTTCCTGAGGTAGGAATATCATAAGGCAAAGATTGACTGGCTCATTGGTCCTCTGCTCTAGGTGATGAATGATTCCTAAAGCAACACAGCCCCCCAGACTTTTGCACTTAATAGTAAAAAGTTACTTTATATGTTACAATGCTTTCCTGCTTAATTCCTAAGCTCATTGTTATTGTTTGAGTTGTAAATGTGCACCCAAAACCAGAATATTAAAAGCTGGAACACTGAACTACCATGCTTTGGGGAAATGGTGGAACCTATAAACCATGGGGCCTAGAGGAAGATTTAGGTCATTGGTGAGGCTCCCAAGTGGGGACATCTGGCTCTCTTCTGTGCCTCCCCAAAACCCTCTCTGCTACCATGAGGTGAAAATATTTTCTCTACCACAGTATTCTGCCTTGCAGGTCCAAAGAAAATGTGCCAAATGAACAGAGACTGGAAACCAGAAACCAGGATAAATTTTTAATATTTTCACAGTGATGGAAAGCTAACAAACTTATTAATTCTCCTGTCTTAAAATTATTATAACAAATAAACTTTAGATGTTTGTGGAGCATTCTCAAGGCACTATTTCATTCATGCACCCTCTTGAGAGATGGGTTAGGCTTTAATTCCTTCTTGTTTTCAGCTGAGGGACAGGAAATGTAACATTCAGTGGGAAATGAAGTGGCTTTTCCTACTAAATCTGACTGTAGGATTCCTCGTCTCTTTTACCCATTGGCTGAGCACAAAGACATTCACAAAATACTTGCTAAGTGGCTGACTGAATGGAACAGACTTACTGTAATGTTGGCAAAAAATGATTTTAGTCTATCCATAACCTTCCACGGATTACTCCAGGAAACCAAAAATTGGACATGTTTCTTCCACTCAATAGTTCTGTTTTACATTGTTTATCTAGAAATACATAACTCCTAAAACTATGTCCGTTTTCAAATTAAACTATATTGATATCTCTTGGATTTATTCCTCTACTAATTGTCCTAATCTGTTTATTTGAATTCTCTTCAGGGAGTAAGTGTGAACTGAAGCATAAATGATAAAGTGTTGTCTCTACCTGAACTTAAAAACTCAACAACAACATTAGAAAGGAAAAAAAAAACACATCAGCAGAAGTTAGTGATGAAATCCAGATGGTCAGATGAGATGGATTGTCACCTGGTTTTATTAATTTCTTAAAGAAATGTTTAATGTAGAGACAGAGTCTTCAGAAATGTACTGTAAATATGTTATTTTTCCAATAATCTAATTTAATTAATTACAAGTGAATTAATTTGAACATATTACCATTGTTTATATAAAAAGAAAGAACAGGTACAAGAAGTCCTAGAAATAGTGGAATTAACACCAAAAGATAGAACTTTTGAAGTAATTTATATTAACAGGTTGAATCTGAATCGTGATAAATTTATAATATTTAGCAAAGGTCTAGTGTCATAACTTTTTCAACGTACTTGTGCATATTCTAGTTTATTTGTGGTTGTTGTTTTTGTTGTTGCTGTTTTTATGAGGCAGGGTCTCATGTTTATAGTTCAGGCTGGCCCTGAGCTCAGCTTCAAACTCACAGCAATCCTCCTGCCTCTGCCTCCTGAATGCTGGCATTATAGGCATGAGCCACCACGCCTGACACTGTTGTATGTGGTACTGATTGCTGGTGTGCATGAGTCTCCATGACCAGTATTGCATGTGGTTATGGTGGATCAAACCCCGGTCCTTGCACTTGCAAGGCAGGTGCTAGAACCCCAGAACTAAATTTCCATCACACATATTATATTTTAATGTTCACAATGTCTTTGAATTTTAGCTCTATATCCACTGAATTCTTGTGTCAGGCATCGTATTCAATGATTTGTAGAAAATTTGCACCAGGGTTGGAGCTTGCTGGCCTCCTGGCCCACACCGGAAGAGCGCCCAGGGACTGAGGTTAGCAGGCCAGAGTCTGACTCTCTCCACGTCAACTGCAGAAGCACATCCAATGATTTGTATACATTATCATTTTTTTTTCTAAAAATCTTCAAGTTATACGAATCAAGGATTTTTGTGCTAAGGCAAATAGACTTTGACTAATTTAAGCAAAATAAGTAAGAACTAAAGTAAAATAGCGAATAATCACAACCTATTGGCAGTGCTTTAGACTATGAGAAGCTGCTCAAGTCTACATTCTTGGGAAAGTCAATTTGATCTCTCTTGGATTTTGTGCCCATTCCTTTGGCCAGGTTTGTAAGCCTTGTTACACTAATTTCTGAGCTTTGAAGGTAGAACTAAATAAAGGAAGATTCATTCTCTTGTAACCAATTGTGCATTAATATAAATATCAGCACTGCACATGGAAGTTAACAGTACGCGGAAAACACAGCAAGATTTCATGATATCTTCTAGATTTCCAGGCCCAGGAGAAAGAAAAGTGGAGGAATCCTAATTACAAGGAAGATAATGAAAGAATCAGATGGTCCCTGAGGGGCCGGTCCTGGGGCAACTGCATCAATCTTAGCTAGTCAGAAGCAGAACTCCTTTGAGTTTCCTAGTAACAAGGGAGCTGGTAAGTCATAAGGGATGAACATGAGCCTGCCCTTCTGTGGGTCTCAGTGTGAGAAGTTAACACAAGTTCTAAAAACTCAACGACAAGCATGGGAGACAACTTTTGGGAGAAGGAAAGCAAGTGGAATGAGTATGTGCTGTGTAATCATGGATCTCCAGTCAGGAGATGAAAGATGACAACAGTAGAAAGTCAAATTCTGATCTTTCTTTACCACCTGTGTTTAACCACTTGGACAATCATTGCTGGTTCTTCTGGCCTCAGAATTCCGTGACCACCTCTACTGAGAGAATAAGTCAGAGTAGCACAGAAGCTGACTGATGAACTATGGTTGGTTGTTGACTGGAGCTTTCCCTCTTGAAAAATGGCTCTTGGTTGTTTTACTTATCTCAATGACTGGCTCTCAGATTTTCCTGAATTTTCATTCCAAAGTAGCTGCCAGCCTTATGGCAACCAAACCTCACAGGCTAAGATAACAGAAATCTTAATATATGTATCTATTTTGAACAAAAAGAAAACCCAAAAACAGAAATTATCTGAGCAGTGTTATTACTAATTATTAGCCAATGACATATTCTTCACCATAAAGCTCAACAATGCCATCAGTTGAAGTTTAAACCAATATGAAAGCTATTACTGAACTGTGACTGCTAGTCCTGCAAAGACAAAGGAACTGTGAATGATGCAAAGGGCCTACATGTATCCATGTGGCAGTACGAGAATAGTCAGTAACTACAAATGCCTCCCTTCTCTTCTATAAACATAATAAGTGAAAGTTCAGGTTTGGGTCCATTATTTTCATGATGTGAAATCAGGCATTAAGTTAGTCTCCTAAGACTGCTATAAAAAACTGCACAAACTTGGTGGCAACAAAATTTTACCGTTTCACAGTTCCAGGGGTCAGGTTTGAAGTCAGCCTGACTAGTCTGAAATTGAGATGTTGTCAGAGTTGTGCACCTTCCTGAAGATTTATGGGAGAATCTATTTCTTGCTTCCTCTGAGTTCTGATAACTGATAAATTGGCCTCATCTTGTGGCCTCATCAACCCAATCTTTGTGACCAGCACTTTCAAATCTCCCTTCTATGTGGCTTTAAGATCTCTCACTATCTTTCTTTTGGGGATGCATTGATGAATACATTGGCATCCTCAGATAATTTTGGATAATCTTTACATCACACAGTTCCTAGTTTAATCACATCCATAAGCACCTTATGGTTAGAAAAGGTAAAATTTATAGTTTTTAAGGGTTAAGGCACAGTGGATGGTTAGCCTACAACACATTATCTATACCTACATGAACAGTCCATCAATAAATATTGTTGAATGACACCTTTCTAAAGCTTCTTTATACTACCTTTCCTAGCATCCATGATCTATATTATTGTTGACACTGTGCTACCCTGCTCTACTTCAGACAAATTTTAGTTGTATGTCCTTTCATCATTCTTAGAGATCAGCTACCAAAAATGTCTTAAACAACAAGGTTGGGAAGAAAATACCATAAATATGAGTCCGAAAATGTGGAGCCCCCACAGGAACCAGCAAGCAACCAGAGGATGGCTGATTTTAATTTTTAAAAATCCATCATTTTCAAAGTGTACGTATTATGCTAATCATTTTCTAATGATTAAGGCGATGATGGAAGATTTCTGTAACTTGGAAAGGAGTAATTATTCTGTCAGATGTTTAAGTTCTAAAATCAGCACTTCACAAATTCAAAATGATGAATCTTGTAGTTGCAGACAATGTGCTTATCAAAGGACTGTCATGGTCAGTAACAAGATATCATACACCCAGGAAGAACTACCATGAACAATGGGGAGGACTTCATTGTCATTCTTCAGTATGGAAGACATTGCACTTAATTTGTGTAAAATTTTTCTCAGCAATCAAGTCTCCAAAAACAAATAAATTAGAATATGTCTTCATTTATTTTATTCTGAATATTTTGCATCTGCTTAATGAATCAAGAAGTGCTGACTAAACATTTGCTAGGCATCTGGTCCTCGAGAAGGTGGTCAGCACACAAGGGAGAGCTAGATGATTAGAGCAACATTCTGCATTCCTCTGTACTGACAAAATCATACTCTACAAAACTTTGAACCCATTATAAGACATGACTGAATAAGCTGATGAAATATCAAAAATACAACAATATCAACAGCAATAAAAAGATCTCCCCCAATTTCCTTGCTGTGGAAGAGCCAAGGGACACTAAGTTGGACAACAATCTTTCCAGAACTCTCTGAGGAGGTGAAATGAGCATCACGTGTGCCCCGGGTAGTATGATAGCCATTAAATTGTAAACAAGAAAACCACAGTGGGTATGTTTAATTAATAACTAATCACGTTCTGACAAAATTGAGGTAAATCAAATATTAAACCCACTGAATAATATTTTGTATATCAGAAATAACAATGATGATAAAACAGGTACACAATATCACTGAGTAATTGAAGTAAATCAAAGATAGTATATCCGTGGTTTTTTTACTCAACAGAAAAGTAAAAATACAATTAATGTGAAATTATCTATCCAAGAAGAAAAAAATGATTTGAAAGTTGAAAGTCAACAGATTTCAATGTGTGTAATACTTTCAATTGAAAATTTTTTTAATCTTTATTGGTACATTAAATTAAGTTATGTCTTATACTGGTACAAATCCCCATTATGGAGTGCAATCATGATGTGTATATTCAATTGAAAATTTTTTTAAAATTTAAAGACCTTTTAAAATCTAAGGTTTCAAAATTAATTAAGTGCTGTACCAGACTACGTAGTGTAAGCCGAGTTGTAGAAAGTTCTCATGAAATCAAAGCAGTTAAGTTACTATTTGAAGAAAAGCAGGTGAAAAGCTGCTTCTGGAGAATTGCTGTGACTCACTGGACAAAGTGATTATGCAAGGTGTGTGACTCACATTTATTTCCCACTGCTTAGAGTAGGATCAACTGTCATTCAGAGCATCCTGGCCAAAGGAAACAGTTTTCAGCCAGGACTGTACTGTTGATAGAACCTCCAAGTACAAAATCCTCACAGAAAGCAAGGATGTATCTTATGCTCAGCTGGTTTATTATCACATGTAAACTTACCATCACTTGCTCTAGTGGCCTGGGTATTTTGTTTCACTTGGCAACTGGTCCCTTTCCAGATTATTTTGTTAGAGAAGAAAATCAGAACAGCTACAGGCATAGAAATAATTGCTGACTGTGAATAAAGAATCCAAAGAAACAGAGAAGTATAGTTGCTGAAGCAAGTTGGCCTGTGTATTCCAGAAAGCTCCCAGAGTAAGGCCTCGTGGAGCACTTTACTCTCAGATCACAAGGAGCAGCATGAGTCATCCAGAAGTCAACTTTGTTCAAAGATTCCTTTTTGACTAACACTTGGGGGTATATAATAAACTAAGTTAATCTGGAAAGCTTTGTGACTTAAGGGAGGGACCATGTTTTACTCTCAAAAACACAACTTGCTTTAAATATTTGTTATTTTAATAAATCAAGTTTATTTATACTTTTTAGGAATACATTATGACCACATTCCTTATTAGAAATTTTACCTGTACATGATGTATCTTGATTCCTATTTTTCCCATTCTACTGCCCTCAATTCGACTTCCCATCTTCTATATACATAAGCTTTGTTTTCATTTTTTCTTTTTACCATCATATATTTTATTTCCCTTCTATGGTTCCTCCTACCCCCACCCAGTCATACTTTCCCTTTGGAACATCTTCTCCTATGACACATTTTGGACCTCATTTACATCTTCAGTTTCTCACATTAGATAAATGATACGGTATTTACACATTCATGTCCTATTTATTTCATTTATAAATATGTCCTAAAAAATGTACATCAAAGTCATATAAATCTTTTTTTTTTGGTAAGGCATGTTTAAGTTTCCCTCGAAAGGCACATGTTCAAATGCAGTAGAGGACACTAAAATAACATCTGATGAAGACTATCATGCCCTTGCTCCAAAGACTATGCTGACCACATGATCTGAAATTCACTACATAATTTTTCATTGAATTTAATTTTCCAGTGCAGTTATTGATAATAATAAAAACAATAGCAGATAATGCATATGTTAAGCACTGTTTTTTTTTTTCCTTATATAAATAAGATGATTTACTCTAACAACCTAAAGAAGTATATTTTATCCTCAAAGTATTCAAGGAAGCACCCTGGCTTTCACTGGCTACATCAAGGACCCACTGCAAAGGAGATTCTGAGCTGACTTTGAACTCTGGTTATATTATTTAAGTCTATATATTGAGGAAAAAACAGATTTAAGTCATTTTGACTTTTTTAGAAAAATGTTAATATGCTCTTAAACCTACATTGATTCAGAAAATGTGTTTCTGTGGTTTCAAAGTAAGATTGAGCTTCTTGACAGAAATTTATGGGAAACCAAAAACCTAGGAGAGAAAATTGATTCAGAATTTGAAAGTATGCTTGTAAATAGAAATCAGTGAACAGTGTATGGTTTCTTGAAATTCACATATAGTGTCACTAAACCTCTAAAATTTGGTACAGCTTATTATATTGCTTTACCTAATAGTAGCCATATCAAAGTGAATTTGCTAATGAAGGAATGAAGAGCCTGAATTAGGGAATGTATGAGTGATAGGAAAAAAAAAAACTTTCAGATTTACTACTGTCAAATTAATATAATGCAAATACATAACTGCCAACTTTATAATTACTATAGTACTTTAATATGCTACAAAATAAAGATTTGACTATTTCAAGTACTACTTTTTAAAAAAAGACTCACTAGTTATTAGAGATATCAATTTGTTTACACAATATTTTGAATCTGAATAACAGTATTACTTAAGTATGTTCCAACCCAATTTCTTCTGTTTCTTTACTTGACCAGTTCTTACCCACAGATATAGTATGACTACTCCCTGCTAAATAAGTATTCATTTTCAATTAGTGAAACCTAAGAGTTTATGTTATAATCCATAAAACATTTTGATCTTTTTTTTTAATGACAGTAGTGTAATTGTACTTCAAAATATCAAAACCAGACATGGGTCAGATAAAATACCCAGAATGACTTGATCATTATGTTTCATTGAACATTAAAAAAAATTTCCATGAATGTATAGCAGCAGATTACACCTTGATGATGCAAGCTTTTGTTTAGCTTGATGTTTTCAGGAAAATGTGGTTACCTCAGCAACAAGCATATCACATGGGTCCTGCCGCTGCATGCAAAATATCTCAAAGTCAAAAGCTTTTTCTTCTGGAAGAAATCATAACACCAGATAGGAAAATATATAAACCACCATCTTCCACATAGTGACTTATGTTACTTATCTTTCTTATGAGTAGAAAATATTTTTATCTACATAAGTTTTCCTTGTTTAGCATCCTATTAAAGTGGGAATATTACATAGATGAAGAAAAATAAATTGCATATTATAAGTGTACAAAGTGTTCATTAGGTATGTCATAAGTGTTCAGTTGAATTAATGTCTGAATATTTTATTAATTAATTTATAAATTGGTATAACAATAATTTTGTGGGTTAATCAGAAATCAGTCACTTCTAAAATTTTAAATAATTCATTATTATTATTATTGAACATGAAAATTAGAAATATTTCTAATCCCAGTTACATTAACTTCAAAGCTCAAAATAAGTGTGAGAATTTAAAACTATATAAGACAAAAACAACCTCCTTGACTGATATATATATATATCAAACTGATTGCTCTTGGCATGACTATAGAGACTGAATCTTATTAATTCAAAGATAATTAAGAGCCTTAATTTTTCAATGGTCTATATATGTATTGTAGCAGAAACAAATATCCTCCCTAGCCATCTCAAATCCAAAACATTTTTAAGTGATATCAAGAAAAAGTAATAAACCTTTGCAGAGTTCACTTTTAGTTCAGAAGATATATAACAAAATAAGACAGGAGATTAAACAAGATAAATTACACTGTAGCAACAGCTATTAAGTATAGGGAACATATCCCCTCTGTCTCTATCCCTCTCTCTTCCCTGCAGACATTACAGAGATGAAAGTATTAGAAGGGACACAGCTGTGGAAGGGCTGGGACCTGAAGACTGTGTCACAAGATGCAGCTATCATAGGCCAGCAGGGAAATGGACAGAGATATGGCAGAGAAACCTGACAGAAACCACCCGTGAAACAAACCACCTGCAACCAGAGACCAAAAGTAAGCCACTTGTAAGGGCAAAATCACACCCATCTGACTCTTGGGAGGACACGATGATGGGAACACAGCATCATTTCTGTGATATTTTTGCCATTGCTACATAACTGAATCTCAAAGGAAATACCTGGTGATCTCTAATTGAAGAATGTTCTAAAATTATTGGCCTATTGTCTTAAAGAATATGGCCAAGAAAGTCAAAGAGAGTCCAAAATTTTCCCAATTGGAAGGACAAAAGACCACAGCATGATTTTGAACTGGATATTTTTGTTATGAAATAGATTGTTAGAATAATTTGAGTAAAATAAAATAAAATTTAATGAAACAATGTACTAATCTAAATGTATTGATTTTATCTGTTGTTTTGGGGCCTGTTAGGACAATGTCTGTGTTTGCAGGAATTCTCCTGTGTAAAGCACAGGAAGAGGTTGCGTTTTCTACAATCTTACCCTCAAGGGGGTCAGGGAAAATTGTTTTTGTATTTCATCATTTTCTTGACTTTTAAATTGTTTCAAAATACTTTGCAAAAAGTTAACATGGCAGGCAGTAGCTGAACACCATGAATTGTGAAGAAAATATTCTCCAAACAGGTAATATTTTAAACTTAGAGTCCAGAAAGGAGTCAGCTATTCTGAGATAATTCTGAGCAGAAGAATCAGCCTATCTTACGAAGGAGATAGAAAGATAGGACAGAAGAACATGCAGAGCAGGCGGCCAGCGAAGATGAGGGAAGATGAAAGATGGGAGACCAGTCTCAGAATGGGCCTCATCACTGATCACAGGAAGTGTGGAGTGTGACGGGGATGCCAACAAAAACTACTTAAGGATGGCATGGAGACAGTGCAATAAAAAAACACCAAAAAATACCTGCTGGAGAAAGTAGACAAGAGATAAAAGTCTACCAGCTCTAGAGTGGAAGCTGGAGAAAATGATCAGATTGGAATTAGAGGTGACAGAATTTACAGATGAGTGAGTTTGTAGGGAAAATAACAGGTAATTAGAACAGTTGTCCCTGTTTAGAACTATGTGCTGGGCAAACTCCAGTCATGACACACACATTTGTGCACTCTTGGAATCCTGGGAGATGAGTACTATTCTCAGCACGATTTGTGTACACTGAGACACATGAAAGGACAGTGAGAGGATGAGTGTCACAGACTGTGGAGGTGTAATTTGAGTTCATAAACTGCACACTTAGTAGATAGTATGTCCATGTATATGTGCATATATATTTTTTCTTTCTAAATAAATTTCTTTTATATAATGCATAACATGTACATATGAAATTTAGTGAGGTCTGACAAATATATAAAACTGTAACTAACACAATGAAAATACACAATATTTTCAGGATCTAAGAATTTTCTCTGTATCCTGTTCATCTTCCCCACCTCATTCCTGATCACTTCAACTAGAGACAAACACTAATCTATTTCTATGTCATAGGTTTTTGCATGTTGTAGGATTCCGTGAGCACACTCTTTGAACCTGGCTTCATTCAACACATGTTAAGGCTCCACAGTATTGGGCTGGGAGTGTTTCCATATTATTCTAGCAGTCTATTCCATCATACAGATATAAGAAAATTTACTCCATTACTGGTCGATGGATATTTATTTTTTGCCAGAATCCGAATATTTTTCATGTAGATGTCAGGAATATTTTTGTACAAGTCTTTTTATAGAAGTTATTCACCTATTATTTTGTGTGTGAATAAACAGAAGCCTAAGAAGAAGTTACCAGAGAATATGACCCATTTTGTGAGAAACAGTTAAACAATTTTTCAAAGAGTATTATTATTTTATATTTTTGTCTACAATGTATGAGAATTTCATTTATGCCCATCATTTCCAATTTTTGATATCATTGGTCATTTTTAGCTTTAGCAGTTCTAGTGTATATATAATTTACATTTTTGAGATGATTAGTAATATAGAACACCTAGTTGATGCTTATATTGACCAGCAATAATTACCTAAGTGTTTACTTTTTCCAATTTAAAAAATTGTGAGTTTTTGTCCTCTCATTACAAGGCCTTTATAAAACATATTTATTGTGAATATTTTTCTGCTTGTATTTGTTTCCTTTTTATTTTCTGAATGTTATGGAGATTTTTCAGTACAGGTAATGGAATGCGGGGGCTCTCTGTCACTAAGCTACATATCCTATTTTCTTTATTTTGTATTTGGGGACAGGATCTATCTAAGATGCCCAGTCTAGTCTCAAACTTCTGATTCTACCTTAGGCTCCCAAGACGTTGGGAATAAAATAGATTCTTAATGCTCAGCATTTTCTTAGTGTTCTGTTTCTTAAAAATGGTTGTGGGGTTTGAACTCAAGACCTTCACAATGAGCTGCATCCCCAATTCTCATTATTTTAAATTTTTACCTTAAAACAGAGTCTTGCTAAGTCACTAAACTGCACAGGCTTGGCTTAAATTTGGAAACTCTTGCTTGAGCTTCCCAGAGTTCTGGGATTGTATGTGTGTGCCACAAAACCAGTTTAATGTTGTCTTCTGATGTGCAAACATTTTAATCTGGGCAATCTTCAGTGACTACTGTCTTTTACAGTTAGTTTTTCTTTCTTTTTTCTTAAAAATACTTACTTAGGTCAGAAGATTTAGCTCAGTGGTTCCAGCACCTACAAGTGCAAGTGCAAGGACTAGGTTCAATTCCTGATAACCACATACACCAATGCTGGGCGTGGTGCTTAAAGCCCACCAGCAATCAGAACCATATACCACAGTGTCAGGTGTGGTGCTCATGCCTGTAATCTCAGCACATGGGTGGCAGAGCAGGAGCATTGCTATGAGTTCAAGGCTGAGATCAGGGCCAGCCTGAACTACAAAAGTGAGACTCTGTCTCAAAATAAATAAATAAATAAATAAATAAATATAAAATAAAATAATTCTTATTTAAAGGGGCATTTTCTCTTATATTTTCCTTGGGACTTAACATTAGTTTTTATTTTAGGTTTTTAAAAAATTTATTTCTGGTTTATTTATCTGGGTGTTGAAGAAATCACAATTCATTTTTTAATTGCATATATCCAGGTGTTCCAGAATCAATTTTGTAAAGATTTATTTCACCATTGCATTGGCATTTTTCTTTTAAAAAATCAGTTGATTATATTTGTGAACATACATTTATTTATTTGTTTGTTTGTTTATTGAGACAAGGTCTCACTTTGTAGTTCCGGCTGGTCCTGCACTCAGCCTTGAACTCAGCAATCCTCCTGCCTCTGCTTCCCAAGTGCTGGGATTACAGGCATAAGCCACCATGTCCAACATTGTGGTATGTGGTACTGATTGCTCGTGGGCATGAGTCACCATGCCTGACACTATTGTATTTGTTTGCTAGGTATTTAACTAAGTGAGGAACTTGTGTTTGTAAGGCAGACACCAGAAACAATGAGTTAATCTCTGGCCCTATCCTTTTTCTTTTGGATTGGATAGATTTTGTGGAGAAAGCCTCTGACAGGGACAGAGGGACGTTTTCATCACATCACACCCAGAATACTTAGTACCACCATAAATGATCCCTGTTGACATTGACCTTGATTATCTGAGCAGATAGTTATTTATCAGATTTGTCACACTAAAGTTATGACCCTTTTTCAATGCACCCATTGGAAGGGTATCACTGTTAAAGAGTAAGGACTTGTGTTGTCGCTCTTTAAGGGTGAGGTATCTGCATAAATCATTTGGAATTCTTTCTCTATGGAGATTTGTCCTTTTCCTTCTCAATTATTAATTTGTGCATGCATTCATCTATTATAATGTGAACCTATTAATATGCATTTTCTGGGGGCCGGGGAGTTAGCTCAGTGGTTCTGGCCTCCTGTCTTTCAAGCGCAAGGGCCCAGGTTTGATTCCCTGGTAACCACATAACAATACTGGGTGTGGAGACCCACACCCAGGAGCAACCAGTACCACATACCACAGTGCCGGGTGTGGTGGCTCACGCCTGTAATCCCAGCACTCGGGAGGCAGAGGCAGGAGGATTGTGATGTGAATTTGAGGCTGAGCTGAGGGCCAGCCTGAACCACAAAGCGAGACTCTGTCTCAAAAAACCTAAAAAAAAAATTCTCATTTTTGTTTGCACAAAACATTTTTGTTTGCACATATGTCACTGTGATTTTCTACCTTATGTTATTCACTATTTATTTATTTATTTTTAATCTTTATTGGTATGTTACATATATGAATCATGATTGCACTCCATAATGGGGATTTGTACCAGTATGACACACAACTTAATTCTCATTTTTCCCATAGCCCTACCCACTGTAACATGCCCCTATATACATAAGATTTGTTTCCTTTCTTTGTTGTTATAATATCATTATTTTTCCCCCTTCACTCTTTTTAACTTTGAGTATTTTCTATTTCACAACATATAACATACAATTCTAGGACTCATTTACACTTTCATTTTCTCATACTAGAGGAAAGATGAGATACATACCTATCTGTGACCTATTTATTTCACTTATGAGGATATCCTCAAGGTATGTCCATTTAAGCATAAATGATTCAAACTTATCATTTTTTGTGGCAGAGTAATACTCCATTCTGTAGAAGAACGACAGCTTTTTTATCCAGTCTCCAGTTGATGGACACTTGGATTGTTTCCAAAGATGTAGCAACCACAAATTGGGCTGCTATAAACATGGGTGCACATATGTCACTGTGATTGAAACCTTTCACACTAAGATCAGGAACAAGACAAGGATGTGCTCTCTCGCCACTTCTGTTCAATATAGTTCTGGAAATATTAGCCATAGCAATTAGGCAAGAGAAAGAAATAAAAGGAATAAAGATTGGAAAAGAAAAAGTTAAACTGTCATTATTTGCTGACGACATGATACTCTATCTTGAGGATCCTAAAAACTCAATTAAAAAACTGCTGGACCTAATTGCCAATTTTAGACATCTATTTGGTTACAATGTCAACTTTCAAAAATCAATAGCCTTTGTATACACAAAGAGTAGACCCACTGAGATAGAAATTGGAGAGTCAGTCCCTTTCACAATAGCACCCAAAAAATTATAATATCTAGGAATCAATCTAACAAAGGAGGTGAAAGACCTCTACTCTGAAAACTATAGCACTCTGAGAAAGGAGATAGAAGATGATATTAGAAAATGGAAAGACATACCTTGCTCCTGGGTAGGAAGAACCAATATTGTCAAAATGGCTATACTCCCAAAACTACTCTACACGTTCAATGAAATCCCAATTAAAATCCCAACAGCATATTTCACAGATCTAGAGAAAAAATCCAAACTTTAATCTGGGACCACAAAAGACCTAGAATAGCCAAAGCAATTCTCAGCAACAGGGACATGGTGGGGGGATTACACCTCTGAACCTGAAACTATACTATAAAGCCACCATGGCAAAAAACTGCATGGTACGGGCAAAGTAACAGAACTGAGGATCAATGGAGTAGACTAGAAGATCCAGAAACTACTCCAGATACACTGAGCCACCTCATCTTTGACAAAGGAGCCAAAAATCCTCAATGGAGGAAAGATAGCCTCTTTAACAAATGGTGCTGGAAAAACTGAGCTTTAGCTTACCAAAGACTAAAACTAGATCTAACTCTTTCACTGTGTACCAAGCTAAAATCAAAGTGGATAAGAGACCTAAATATTAAAACAGACACTCTAAATCTGTTGCAAATTAGGTTAGGTAAAACTCTCGAAGACATTGGCTTAGGGAAAGACTTCGTGGACAAAACTTCTATAGAACAGGAATTGGTGGAAGAAATCAATGAATGGGACCTCATTCTTTTCAAAAGCTTCTGCACAGCAAAGGAAACCACCAACAGAGCAAAACGGCAAGCAATAATGTGGGAAAAAAATCTTTACCAGCTGTTTCTCAACTTTACCAACTGTTCCTTTATATATCTAGAATACATAAAGTGCTCAAGAAAATCAGCCCACCCAAATTTAAAGACCCAGTTCAAAAATGGGCATCTGAAATGAATAGATATTTTTCAGAGGAAGAAGTAAGAGCAGCTAAGAGGCATATGAAGAAATGCTCAACCCCATTAGTCATTCGAGAGATGTAGATGAAAACAACATTGAGATTCCATCTCACTCCACATAGAATGGCTGCCATTTCAGAATCAGCCAACGGCAAATGTTGGCGAGGCTGCGGAGAAGAAGGAACCCTTCTCCACTGTTGATGGGACTGTAGACTCGTACAACCCCTGTGGATATCAGTTTGGAGATTCCTCAAAAAGCTAAGATTGGAGGTCCCATTTGACCTGGCCATTTCCCTGCTAGATATATAATATACACACAAGAATTAAAATATTCACTATTTATTTTATTGCTCAAATTATTCCAGCTTTGGCCACTGGAATTCTTTCTTTTGAACACTACATTCCTTTGGCACAATCCAATATGTATGATATTGTTTAGATTTTATTATTTGTATTTATTTATCATGTCTGACATTTTTACAGTAAAAGTTAATCCAAGATTATATAGTGCAATCACTGCCACATCTCATGTAGCAGCCAATTCTCCAAGAAGCTGTAGTTCCTTTTATTGAAGAATGATATGGGAAACCAAGACTTGGGTGTAAGTTATGTTCTTCTTTTTCAACATTGCTTTGAATCTTACAATTTCATTGTATTTCTGTTGGAAATCCCTTATTTTGATTTAGAACATATTGAATTCTTCTGTATTTTGAACACTAGAAAGAGTATCACATCTTTGTAGTGTAACTGGAAATCATATGCCAGAAGTAGCTGGAAATGGGGACTCAATAATTATTCTTTGGGCTTCCCCCCTGTACAGTTTCCCATTTTTCAAGACCAGATTATGGATGTTTGTTGTGGGATAATAGAGACATCATGGGCATAAATGAGGTGATTAAAGGGTGATTTATCATCTTGGCTGCCAATATACAAGTCATTAGTTTCTCTGTTATTCACCTACATATGTCTGACATGGAGAGTTTTAAATTTATAACCATAGCGATTTCCATGTGACTACATAAAATAGCAGAACAGAGGTAAAAAAACTGACACTTCTTAAACATCTGTTACACTTTAGAAATGTTTAAGGTCTTTTGTACATAATATGCATTTAAAAACTTACAACTGATTTAAAGGGGGCTATTTTTTTCTTTCTCAACAGATGAGTGTGAAGATTAATATCTGAGAAATTAGGTAACTTTTAAAAATTACACAGGTAGTAGGATATTAAATCTCAAAGAGATTGCCAAATAAAGTATTGCATTGAGCATACACTTAAAAAATTACTCATTGTTTATTTGAAATTTAAATGCAAGTGGGAATCTTGCATTTTTATTTCCTAAATTTGGCAGTCCCATTTAGGACCATCTGGATTCAAAGCCTATGCTGTTTCCAACCCTAAGTGCCCAAATCTAGAAAATTGTTGTCCTCAGATTATATAATTTAATTTATTTTATTGCCACTGATATGAGAAAGTACTACATGGTCTACACTTAAAAAAAATGTATTACATATCTGAAAATTAAAAAAGGAGTTTTATTTTTAATGATCTTGTTCTGTTTTGTAGGTGTAAAAAGCTGAATAAATAAACCTTTATAAAATTAACTTTTTGCTTCAATCAACTGTCATCAAGTTGAAAATTTTCTAACCCAATAATTCCATTACACATTTCAACTGTTCTTTAGTACTTCAAAATGGATTGTAAAACATGTGAAAGAAGAAATAAACACAATGCCTTATCACACTTGATAGTCTTAATTTCTAATTATAAATACCAAAACAGAGGCCAGGAATTTAGTTCAGTGGTTCTGGGGTCTGCCTTGAAAATGCAAGATTCTGAGTTCAACCTCTCATATGACATACCACAATGGCAGGTATGGTGATTCACACTTGCCATCCCAGCACTTGGGAGGCAGAGGCAGAAAGATTGCTGTGAGTTCAAGGCTGGCCTGGGCTACAAATGAGTTCAAGGCCAGCCTGAACTACAAAGCACGACCTTCCTTGTCTCAAAAAAACCGCAAAGCAATAATACTGATGACTTATTCTCTGCATGGAAACAGTAAAACTTATCAGTAAGATAGAAGAATAATTGATCACCTTATTTATAAGGAACTGTCAGAGTAAATACAAATTTTTCATCATACTTTTCAAGAATTTATGACTTCTTTTCTCTGTAGTTTCATAGAGTATAAAATTATGATTTTCTAAAAAAAAATTATGATTTTCTACTGAAACATATCCTTTGTGCTCAGTTTGGAAGTATAAGTACATTCCTATTGTCTATATAATTAGGTACATATGACTCTCAGTTTTAGAAATATGGAAAACATTTAAGTTCTTAAAAATTACACACAAAGTCTTCTAAACCTTGTAGTATGAGTTAAATTCCTAAATAAGATCAATATTTTTAAAAAGAAATACTAAAATTGACAGGTTTATTATTCAAAGAATGTGAAATCTCACCATAGTTAATAATACACAAAAAGATTTAAAAGTCAAATTTCAAATTGGTCAAAATGTTTTCATAGAACAACCAATTACTCTCAAGTTGTTTTTCTTGTTTTCTATTAAAAATGCAATTATATGTTTACTGTTATTTTTGCCAGCACATTTAAAATTTCTGTTCATATTTCTTGTATTCCAGTAATTTCATCATGAGTCATTTTTCTTATTCTCAGGATACATCCTTCATCAGTTATTTTGGTAAAGATCATGGACTTGATTTTCTGTACTTGGTGTTCTGTGGCTAGAACAATAGCTAATTATGTAAGAAGTACAAGTTAGAGAGATGCTGGTGTACAATCTACTTGTTCTTGCAGATGAATTTAGTACCTTGTTTCTACCAAATGTATTAAAACTTTGATAACCTGTACTTTGAATCTACTCAGTAATAAATGTATTATTTGACAGTATTTATTGAATTGTAGAAAATGAAGCAATTATGCTATACTGTATCTGTATATTAATACACAAGAGTTGAAATTACAGCACATCAATTTCAGAACAATGATCTAAAATAGGTCAAAACCCATGTAATTTTGAGTTGAAGTCAAAGTTCTGTGATAGTCGTGTTGGAAAACAGATATAAAATAACCATGGAAGAGGCTTGAGTAGACCAGGTTGGTCTCCAAACTTTCAAATAACTCTTCTCAGAGAGGAATCCATTTTCAGAAGACATTCAAGCAGATCAACTGTGGCGTTGGGCATATTAAATCCTGGTCTGGAGAAAGACTTATTGGGCAAGAATAAGAGACTAAGTAAATTATTGTGAAGTCACTGTCTCCTGGAAAGACTTTTAAAGAGACAAAATGGTCCCTCAGTTCTGTATTAGTTGAATACAGTGTCTGGGGTCACAGATGACACAGTTCAGCTAGACAGAGGAGAGTCATGCTGGCTGATGTAGACTTGATCAGCTTTCTGGCTTTCCCTGGACAGCTGCTTACTTCCTCTAACTTCAGTGTCCCAAGGCACCATAGATGGTGTACATTTTAAGGGAAAGCCTTGGTTGAAGTTTTGCCTCATCTTCCTAGTGGGTCAGGGAGAGGCCCGGAGAGTTAGAAACAGAATAAAGCACAGTATCCTGGGGAAGTGTGAAAATGTTCCTTAGAGGAAGTGGAGAATGTTGTGCAGCAGTAAAATTTAGCTATATTAACTCAAAGAGACTCTAACAGGAGATATGTTTTTGAAGAAAGAAGGTACATAAATAAATTAAATGTCCTTTGTGGGGTACAAATTTTACTAAGGTAACACTGTATCAGGAATAATATTTCAACACATTGCCTTACACAACTTGAATTGTCATAACAAAATATCACAGATTAGGTGGCCTATAAACACATTATTATTTTCTCCCACTTCTAGAGGTTGGGAATCTCAGATCTGGGCACTAGAATGCTCAGGTCCTCCTGAGGCCCACTTCCAGGCCTGTAGAGGTTGATTTGTCACTGTGTGTTGATGTGGCCTCTCACTGCTAAGTTCTCATACAGAGAGAAAAGTTCTCTGTAGTCTCTCCTGAAAGCACTAGTCCTATGAATAGATCTCCACCATTAAAAGCCAACTAAACCTAATTTCTTCTGAAAGATATCACCTCCAAATCCATTGTGTTGAGGTTTAGGGTATCTACACATGAACTGGAGTGGGGGCCAAAATATTCAGCCTGTAATAAGTCATTGTGTTTTTAATCACCAGAAAAGCCTAGAACTTTTGCTGTTCTAATCTCCAATACTGAAAGCAAAGTTTTATTAATTATTCTCATCTCAGAATTGCTCTGAGAAGCTACAGAGTAGGGTGGAATCAAGATCTTATGCAAGTTCAGTGTTTCCAAAACAGGAAGTAGGGGCACTCTCTTGGTATTTGGAGGAGGAGACAAATTAGAGAAGGTGGGGTAGAGAGAAAAGAACAACAGAGCAGGGGAAAGTTGACAGGAAATTAGAGTCCATGTTCAGTCTCCAGAAGCACAGCTAGAGGGGACAACCAAAGCAGAGGTGCTTGAGTCATCTTCTTGGTATTCTGTCGGTACTGTTTCTGAAATGTCCTGAAATACAAAAAAACTATTTTCAGTGTTCTGACAGAGAAATAAAGTGAGTCCTGATTCCAGTTCCCTGGGCATGTAGAATGACAGCTGCCATATTCCTGTCCAAGATGAAATAAAAGCACGCAGAGCTCTAGGGTTCAGAGGGATCAAATCCAGATGTGCAAATGGCAGAAGTCAAGATTCTGTTGTTACAACTAGCCGAGTTAGGTAGAAATAGTATATGCAGTCAGATAAGGTGAGGTCCTCGAGAGTGTCAAGACAAAGGTAAAACATACAACTGTGGCTGGAGACATATTTGATGGATACCAGGCCTACAGATAAAGACAAGATGACCAGATATGTTCACTTCCTCAAAGGGTAACTACTAGGCCTAATGAAGGTTAAATAGACATCAGCTATCCTAGTGAGTGATCAGAGACCTCTGGACCATCCTAGAAGATGTTCTTTCCATCCGTTTTGTTATATGACTTGTTTCCTGATTGGAGCACTGTTACCTAAGTGACAATACTTATAACCTTATTGGTTGATCATGCTCTTGCCATGATATTTTAACATCTAGCACCTTGGAGAACATATCAACCAAGCCTCTGGTTGCTGGGACAAAGTACCTGATAACTATAACTTTAAAAAGCAAAGGTTTAATTCACCATTTCAGAAGTCTCAGTCTCTGATTGGCTGGCTTGGAGGCACATGGCAGAAGGACATGGTGGGGCCAAGCTGCTCACTTCATGGTATCTAGGAAGCTAAGCAGGGAAACAGTGAGAAAGCAGAAGGGCCCAGGCATCTGACATAGGCAAATCTCCATATCCATGACATTCTGGGACACACCTGAAAGTGTGCTTTTAATCTTCAAGGTGTCTTTCAGGTAGATCAAGTTGACAGACAAGATCAACAGTTCACAGAAGGACTTCCTTTTCAAGGGTTAGCCTATTTCTGGAGATAATAAAAGATTCTACTCTCCTCAAAATGTGCATTTCATACACAAATTCAACAATCCAAAACACATGTCCTGAAGTATTTCTATCCATTATTAAACTGAGGACACCATTCATGGATGGATGTCAAGCAACTAGACTGAGACCCTTCATGCTATGGTCTATATTCATCATTCAGGTTACCCAGTCCTGAGCTTGTTATTCTACTTGGCCTGCTCCTCTCAAATATCAAAGTAAGTACTATTTTTCATGATTTTCCCTTGATCTCTCTGACTTCTGACCTTATCTGCTTCTCTGTGTGGCCAACTGTATGGAACAGGGTCTCCTTTTCATAACTGTGAGTATCAAATTATCCTTTCAGTGGAAGTTACCTCCTGATTTGTGGACCTGAGTATATTCAAATAATAAAGCCTGAATTTTAAAATGGAAGCGATATCCAGAAATCACTAGAATAAGACAGTATATTGATGGTCAGACTGGTGCAGACATTCTCCTCCTACATATATCATACTCCTTCTGCAGACTGAAAATATCCAGGAAATTCCTTGAGAGTGGAGAAGCTGTCAGATCTCTGGATAGACACAAGAAGGAAAACAAGCCAGCAAACCAGGGAAAATTCAGGCATTTGATGAAACATGTTTAACTTCTCAGACCCACAATCAACACAAGACACAGCAGTTACTGTGTCAGTGTCTTACTTGCCTTGTTACTGAAGAAGAAAGTACTGAACACTCACAACCAAAAGGAGTTTTCTTTTGGTTCATTTTTCAGAAATTTAAATCCATGGTTGAGAGGTTCAGATAAAGAAACAGAACAGAAGAAGGAGCTGCCAGAGAAAGAGGCTCAGGTCATCGCAGCCAGGCAGCAGAGATCAAAAAAAGACAGAGAGATGTCTCAACCCAGTGAACCACCCCATCCAATAAAGGCCTACTTCCCAGTAGCATGTCATCACGAACACATCAGTGGACCAATCCATTGATGATATAGTACTCTCACGATCCAATCACTTTCCACATACCTAAGGGCCAGGGGAATGATTTAAATTCAGTCCATAACAGTAGACATATAGATATTCAAGAGAAAGAGGAATCATGGTATAAGAGTAGTGAAATATCTCAGTCTTCAAAAGCTTTTAAACAAATTGTTTGTTGGTATTTATTTGTAATTATAAAGAAGTACATATTCATTGTATCTCACTTGAAACACAATTCAACTATAAACAAAACAAAAAGCTTTAGGGAATTCCCCGTAATGTTTTTTGACCATGTCTCTCCATCTAGAAATATATTAACTATGTGCTGCCCATACTAACATTAACATGTTTTTATTAATGACACTTGCAAGAAACTTTTGACACCAGTAAATAGTTTTAGTATTAATTACTTAATTCATTTAACCAACCTCTTCCTGTTGCATAATTAGATTTTCTGTAATTTCCTACTCTATATAATTCTCATATTTTCCAGATACACAGAACTTTTCCAGAACTTTGTGTGCATCTTTATTATTTCTAACTAGATAAATTCTTGCAATGTTTCTCTTTTGAGATCTTTTGAACATATTCATGGTTTTTGATTCTCACTAACAACATTGCTCTAGTTATACTAACTTACAGTATATACCTACATAATATATATAGTGCATTCTATTGCCTCTCTTTACAAAAATCTCTTTTCTTCAACAAGCATTGAAGAAAAAAATTCCTGATATGTCTCTTGGTTAAACTCTTGCTTAAATCATTCATTTAGATATTTTTCTCCCTTTAGGAGTAGGGAGGAATGTTTCCTTTTCCCTACTGATTTCTAAAAG
This sequence comes from Petromus typicus, assembly GCA_004026965.1. Classification (NCBI taxonomy): domain Eukaryota; kingdom Metazoa; phylum Chordata; class Mammalia; order Rodentia; family Petromuridae; genus Petromus; species Petromus typicus. The sequence continues at coordinate 98,425 of PVIR01002226.1, forward strand.
TTGTATCTATTTTTAAAATTATTAATCATGGTTGTCCCATATATTCTAATATTTTCCTGGCTTAACATCATCTGTGATTTTGTTCTCCTAGATTTACTTTTCCTTTTTATTGACAAATGCTGTACATACGTTTAATATGTATTTCATATATATATTTTAAGACAAGACATTGAGATGAGCTTTGACAGCCAGTTTTTGTTGAACTTGCTTCTATTTGTAGAGCATCAAGACGGTGCCCCCCCCATGCAAGAGAGGAGGACTGTAGAAAGCCGAAAAAACAAGTCTAAACACACAGGGATTACTCACTCTCTGCTTACCAGAAGCTGCTGTCTTCAGCCCACACAGTCGTCACATGAGTTTCAGGGAATCTCCATCCCATAAAAAATCCTGTTCTTGGGTAGTTGAAAAAAAAAAAACACTAAATACAATCACAACTGTCACTGTCGAAGGTCTTGCAGCTCTTTCACAGGGTGGATCTCATTTAACCTTAAGCTTGCCAATTCCATCTCATTTTACAAATCAAGTGATGAGCTTAGTGTGTTGCCCAACAATACCTGGCTAGTGAGTGGTAGGTAAGCTGTGACTAGTATGCACATGTGGTTTCTTCCCCACCTCAAACGCCATTCTCTTTGTTATAGGATTTTATTCCCAATATTAAAAAAGATATTTTGAAATCTTTTTGCCTCAGTCAGTGGATGAACCTTTAAGAAGTCAGTGCCCAAACTTCAACCCCAAATCCACTTACTTATCACAAAATGCAAACATTGCAATTGAACCTGAATACTAAGGTTTAGTTTAGCAACAGCAGTTCATGCATTAACTTCCTTTGCCTTAAGAGAAAAACACAATTACTCACATGTAGCAGCTTCACCAGCACCATCCTAAGTAAATTAAAATAATATGTGGAATAAAACCACAGTCTTCAAGGAAATATATGTGATATGAAAGTCAAATATATGTTAAAACCTAAGGAACTTACAATGTCATTATCAACATGAATGTTTGATCTTGAAAGTACAATTATCTTTCAGAACCCCTGGAGATGAGTGCTAGGATCCCTCCTTACCCAAATCCAAAGCTGCTCAACTCCTTTACGTAACATGACATACTACTTACATTTCACATGCATCCTTCCTCTTCATATGCTTTAAACCATTTTTAGATTAATTGTAACACTTAACACAATGTGAGTAGTTTTTCCATTATGCTGTTTAGGAAATAATGACAAGAAAACATCTGTATATGTTCTGCACAGATACAATATTTTCTGAATATTTTTGAGCCATGGTTGGTTGAGTCTATGGATATTAATGTCCAGCAGTAACTGGAAACAGGTAGAAAATGGGGGCATCTCCTCTTTTTCCTTCTAGAATGCCAGTTCTGGGAAGAATTCGAGTTCATAATTCTTTAAAACGCCATTACACTGGGAAGGAGCAGGTAACTGGTGTGTCAGCACCTTCTCACCAACAATGATGCAGGAACAGGACCCTGCTGAGAGCAGAGGGTTTGGGAATCTAGTGGTTAAATGCTTACTTTATCCTTCAGTGAAATAAATCTGAGTTATCAGTTTCACTCTGTCTCTTCAGGCTGCCTCTGTTTTCTGCATAACACTTGTCACCTTTCATATATGGTATATTTGGTTACTTATTAATCATCTATATCTGCCCATTGAACACAACTTTCATGACCTTTAGGGTTCATCTGTTTAATCACACCACAGTCAAACTGTGAAATAGTGGCTTCAGTATAGCGGCACCATGTAAATACTCATAGGAGAACTAATAGATAAGCACATAGTAACCTTGAATTCTCAAGTAAACCCCAAGGGCCTAGTACTCTCTCTTATACTTAAACTCTGTATAAGAATGTCTATAATGCAGCATCTCCTTACCATTAGCTCATCCCTGATCAACCTCAAGGTCCTCCAATATTACTCCAAATTCAGAAGGATTCCTATAAATTAATATTTAAATGATAGTACAATAATGTAATTATAGAGCATAATAGAAATTGCCACACTGCAAAACATTTTGTGATTTTAGCGTTATACAAGGATACATATTTACCATAAAAATAATATATTTTGAACCAGTGCGCTCATTCACATGCATGGGATGAGCTTCCTTTTAACAACCAAAGCCAAAAATTATGGTAGCTTATAAAAGAAATATACTTATTTCTCTCTTTAACAAAAGCTAGGAGTCAAGAAGTCTAGGACACTCAGCAATTTAATTTCTTAAATATTTTCAGATATGCGAATTCTGTTATTGATCCCTGTTGTTGACATGATCTCCAAAATAACTGCTTTAACTCCAGAATTTTGCTATATCTCAACCTATTGAAAGAAGGAAAGGGCAAAGAAAATAGAACAAAGGATACATAATTACTGTCTATGAATGACGATTCAAGACTGCCATCTATCATTTCTGCATATATCCTCATAGTCAAAACTGTTGACATGCTTCACGTTGGTTAAAAGATGAAAAATAAATGTCACCTTTGTTCTATACATACTTGGATTCATATAAAAATCATAAAAAGATTCTACTACCATGTAAGACAGGAAAATGCATATAGAAGGAAGCTAATAGTCTTTGTCAAAAAATTCACCCGAATATTTTCTCTTCAAAATAATCATCCTAGAAGACTGAGTATTGATTACCACTTTGCTGTCATCATCACTACTTTGAACTGACAGAAGAGAAAATGACATTTTTTGTACATGGCCTCAAAGGTGTCAAATATTTAATCTTCAGTAAATTTGAATTTTTAAAATATCATAATGTCATTTTAGACTAAATTTAAGGAAGAGAGATGCAACAAAATTACTGATGCTATTTGAAGCCAAAAAGTTGCACATAACTTCAAACAGATGTCTCTAAAAACAAATTTCAAAGGGAATTTACAAACATTTCCTAAAATCAGTGCCACCATCAACTACCTCCATCTCCACCATTGTTTATCACTATCATCACTGTCACTTGGTAAAGGTTGAACCGCTATGTGGATGGTGATTTTCATAGTTTTCATTTTCCTTTTGAAATATAATACTCAAAAAATTGTATGCTCCTCATCTTCAAACTTCCAGGCATATGCACTATGTGATAATAAGTTATGCTATAGGTAATATGTAATTCAAATCTTTAGTACACTAAATTTTTTTCTATGATAAGGAACATATATCCAACATTTCTCATAATTATGCACTAAAATTAAGGTTTTAGAATGTAAAAAGTACTTGGGGTTGATTTTAAATGCCATATGACATTGGGATTCCACAATTCACTAGATGATACTTCCCTCTGGAGGCAAAGTGCTAACTACTTGTTCATTTCAATATAAATTAAACTATATGCTTACAAAAATTTGAGTTTGGAAAATCATAAATATCAGCTATATGTTCTATATGTTCTAGAACTGGATATCAAATATCTCCTGTTTTTAAAATTTTTATCATTGTCCTAAATAAGAAAAATAATTTTTTCTTTGTGTTTTGAAACTCAGCTATCCACTGTGCACTCTGTGCCTACCCCAGAAGAAGGTACTCTGTCTGACTACCCTTGTCATAGCCCTCTGCTGTGTATCCTACTCACCTATCAGACTCTTACCAAAACTAGGTTTCGTTTAAGATCAGAACAACAATGCATTAGTCATTTTCATTTTTGGCAATATGCCTTAAGTTTACCCAGTGTATACTAATTCTTGAATTGCTTTAAAATCTCCTACCTTAATCTCTATAGATATTGTTTAATGTGCTATTTTAGCCAGTTTTCATTGCAAGCTGCCTAGTAAATGTCCACAGGGATTTGTCCTGTGCTCTAAATTTCCCATCACGATATAGATATTAGAAAGAGCAAACAAAGGATTGAGGAGTTAAGAAAAATAGAGAAGGAAAAAATTTTAGGAGACATAGCAGTAACTTAAAAAGTTCATTCAAAGTACAGCAATTGGATGTGAAAAGTAATACAACTTCTTATTTGAGATATAAATACATCTTCTTATTCTTTAAATCATTATAACCATGTGAGAGGAAAGGTATAATTGGAAAGAAAAATGGGAAATTATTAAAATATCTGAAAACAGTAAGATGTTACCATTTCAGGAATTCTAATGAGTAATATCATGCTAACAAGTTAAAATGCAAAACCTAAGTTTTACAGTGATTCCAAAATCTAACTTGACAAAATCAAAATCAAGATTTTATTAACATTTCTAGTAGAATAAAATTAGATACCGAAAAAAACACAATAAAATATATACATCTCTCAAACCAAAACTTAACATCAATAAGCTTACTGGAGAGCTATTGCTAAAGAAATCACCATTAATGGCACAAACAAAATGCTACCACCCATTAACACTTCCATGATGTACAGTTCTTTGATTTCTTCGGGAGAGCAGCCACATTTGCCCAAGCAAAAATTCTTGTGAGTCCAAATATCTCTTGAATGCTTGCGTTAACTTTCTTGCAAAAAATTTAGGAAGAACATCTCTAAACATTTTAATACTCAGGAATTTATTTACTTAATGATTTACTGTCCTGTGGTGGCATTTGATTGTGTTGAGTTCCAACTGTGGAAGAAACATCTGCTATTAAAAACAAGAGCAACCCATCATCTTGAAAGATAATTCATAGAAAAATGTGTACGTTTCCTGACTGAGCATAGTAGTAGATGTCAAATGCTCTTATCATAAGAGATTGAGCTATAAAATAATTATGACTCATATACCTGCCTTCTTAATATCCTCTTTATGGGAAGTAGCCAGGCTGCTCATGTATCTTCTAAAACAGAGAATAGAGAAGTTATTCAAAACCTAAAAGATTATATTAGTGCTATTCAGCATTCAAACCTCTTACTCCTTTATTTAATTAACACAGATGAATAACAAAATAAAAAATAAGTAAACCTAGAGAATTTTTTTGTTTTTTAAAATTAAGAATGCTGATAATGTAAAATTTTACTAGTTCTGAGAAATAATTATTATTCTTACTATTTAACTAAATATATACAAATAATTCATTTTTACTACTCTATAAAGCTGTGAAGATTTTTGTATAGAAAACCACAATGGCTATCTATAATTGCTTCATATTATTAAAGGATCAACAATTCTCAAATCCCAACCAAGCTCTGTAAATCTATATTCTGATGAAAAAATTAAACTGATCAGAAAGTTAAGGTCTTAAAAATTACTTATCTAATTTGAAAAAAAAAAAACCCAATGTTTTCAGTTCAGTCTAGAAAAGAATACTTCATTTATCTTTTTTTTTGTTTTGTTTTGTTTTGTTTTGTTTTGTTTTGTTTTGTTTTGTTTTGTTTGAGACAGGGTCTCACTTTGTAGTTCAGGCTGGCCCTGAGCTCAGCCTCCAACTCACATCACAGCAATCCTCCTGCCTCTGCCTCCAGAGTGCTGGGATTACAGGCGTGAGCCACCATGCCTGGCACTGTGGTATGTGGTAATGGTTGCTGCTGGGCGTGAGTCTCCACACCCAGTATGGTATGTGGTTACCAGGGATCGAACCCAGGTCCTTGCGCTTTCAAGACAGGCACTGGAACCACTGAGCTAAATCCTAGGCCCCATTTATCTTTAAGAACATTACAAGTAAAATCTGGAAAAAGAAAATGAAACAAAAGAGAGCAATGTAAGAGAAACATAATAAAAAATCTCTAGTCTCCTTTAATTCAGATGCTGTGCCTTCTAAACTAGTACTGCAATGTGTAATATATAAAAGTCTAATAATTCCTGAGAAAAAGTATTCCTCAGTGTCTCCAGAGGTGTCCCTTTGAGAATTTGGCGCTAAGTTTTTCCTCAGATAAGTTTCCTCATTCTTTATTTGTTTTAACAATTGCTACAGAGTTACCAACATGTTCTAATTTAGTTACATGAATCTATCACTTATTATCTGCAGTATATTGGGCCCTATACTTGGATGGATGCTAAGAATAGGAAGTGGTGCTTCTCATGGAAATGTTTACATAAAATTAGAAAAGAAAAATCATCTATTTTAATTTTTACTATGTTCTGAAAGAGATGGAGTTTTTTTTAAGCTTGTAAATAAGCAAGTAAGTCATGATTGGCTAAAAATGATAGAGAGGGCATCCTGGAGTGGCTGATGTCAGAGAAGAGGGATCTGGGATCCTTTCTGCAAATTCAGCATTCATAGCAAGTGTTCAGCCTCAGCCTCCCTGAAACAGGCTTGCAGTTGCTATATAAGCAGTACTCCCTAGTCACTTCCCCGATGCCAGTCTAAGAGGGCTCCCTTGTGTGTAATAGCCACTTTTGTTGCAGCACGGACCCTGTGCTTGCTTTGGTGTTCCTGTAAAAAGAAGAATCATTATTCCATTTTCTGTTACTTTAACAAAATGACCAGGGCTGTTCACTTTATAAAGAAAAGTGTGACTTAGCTCACTGTTTTGGTGGTAAAATGTTCAACTAGCATGACTGGTTCTGGTGAGGGTGCAGTTATCTGTGACACACCACTGTGGGAATGCATGAAGGAGGTACAAATCACGTAGCATGACAGGAAGCCAGATAAATGGCCAGTGCTGCTCTACTTATACCAACTGATTTTCCCAAGGACTCACTAGAGTCTCACAAGAACTTCTTCAAATCTTTCTGAGAAGAGGCCTTCTGAGAGCAATGCCCTCTGGGACCCAATTGTCTTATATCAGGTGCCACCGCATAAAGTCTCAATATAGCTCCAGAGCACCACACAGGGAACCAAGCCTCCACCACCCAAAGCACAGCAGGCTATTCCTGATGCTAAGTGAATTGGTGATCATTGAGACAGAGCATGAAGGTTGAAATAATTTGCCTCCCCTTAGCTCTTGAAGAATGTGGCATTTAATCTTGGCTGTTTAACACTTGGATTTTATTTCACTACCAGCAAAAGAAACAAACTGAGTTATGGAAATAAGAAAACATGATTACATTATATCAGCTAAAGAACATTGGGTAGATTAAGTAGTATGCAGGGGACAAAGCACCATGGCTGGTTTTCCCAGTTAAATCTCAAGTCTGGTTGTCGTTAGTGGGGCAATGACAGGACCTAGTTCCGTAATGTGTGTTTCATACTTAGCTCAATTATTCCATGTAAAGTGTTTGCAACAGTGCTGAGTGTGGAGTATGAGAGCCCCAAGAGGCTGGGATAGAAGAGGAAAGACAATGGAAGCCCCCACACTGCTGCCCTCCTCGCTCTTCAAAACCTTTCTCTGACATGCTATT